>JABJVR010000013.1:1139279-1185517 GCA_025773905.1 Chitala chitala | reverse complement strand
AATCATGAAAGCATAGCACGAGTTATTATTTTTTCATTAAATAACAGTACAGTGAAGTATTCTCAGAAGGCGTGAAAAACAGAACCAGACTTCTATTGCTTAAATTATTAGTCATATCAAACACCTCAGTGAATATTTCCAATATATCTGCTTCCCGCTAACACTGAGAACGAGTCTCCCATATCAGCTGCTTGCACTGACATGTTTTTGGTTCGTTTAGTTAGACTGACATTTGATTGGACACCCATTTTTATTTGTAGATTTGTTTCATGATGAATGTATTTTTATACACTCTTGGTTGTTGTTACTACTTTTAAACACATTTTCTATCCTTCAATTTAATGTTAAATGCTAAATGTTCCCCTTCTTAGTCATTTTCAGATTCCATATTATCAATTAGCATCGGGTTGAAGTTGAGTGTGTAAATGTACAGTGTCACTGGGATTGGGAGGAGGTCAGATCACCCCACTGAAACATTTACCTTTGCTAGTGTAAACCGGCAAAGACGGGGCTACAGGGGTAGTCACCAAGGTAGCATTCAGACAGGTGGTGTGATGGGGCAGAAAAGGTGCAACCTCATTGGACACTCTTCCAGTGAGTCACACACACACACACACACACACACACACAGAATCGCTAGTCCTGAAAAAGGAGTATGTGTCTCCATGCAGAACATTTTCTTTTACATTTTAAGGTCCATGAATGTTTACTTATTGAAGCGAACTGAACTCTATCACTTCAATAATCACCCTTTTTTGGCCAGCTACACCCAACACGGGTTGCATCCTAATTTCCTTCCATGTTCTCACTTTATTTCTGCATAATAAAACTGTATATTACATTGTGCGCCGTTGGCCACCTTCTCTGCTGTGATAAATATTCACTGGAGATTGGATTTTGTTTATAGCTTCTTGATTTAATGCTGGCTCTCTTGTCCAGGCATAATTATATATGCTTATGGTATGCTTAATTGTAGCAGTTCCTGCAGAGTTCTCCCTCGCAACAGGTAAACATTTAACAAGTTGACTTGCATTTTGACGAATCCCTTCACCTGCCTTGAATCCTGTAAAAACCGTGTGCCATGAATCAGATTCAGCTGTAGGAACCGTAAACTAAAGGAAGGTTCATGGTGGCCTTTACACAGAGCATGAAGCCTTGGTCTATTACAGAATTCCATAAAGTCAGTACAGGCCTATTGGGAAACAGTTTGACAGGTCCTTGCTGCTATTGGCTTAAATGCAAGTGAATGGAGAGAAAACTGCACCTCAGATAATGGCATTTAAGGGCAATACCTGCCGTCGCAGTTACTGTCTTGAGGGTTTAGGGGATCCTCGGGGCGAGATGCATGCGCAAAAAGAAGGCTCCCCGGGACATCCCGGAGCACGGGTGAGATGCAAACCGCCTGACCAAATGTCCCAGAGTCATCACGACTGGCCAGGGCACGCATCAAACACAAGATTTCCACCTCGCCATGGGGCCATAATTCTGGCTGCAGGAAAGGTAGCCGCGTGACCTTGATTTGACTGAAGAGACGGTAAATTCCACAGGGGCCTCAGCCAAGGCACCTGCCTTGAGAGTTAAGTATTACAATGACGAATAGCGGTCTGGCTCATACTGATCTTAAATCGCCGATATGAATCACACGGCTCCTCGCCATGGCTGTGGACCTGTTAATCAAGCAGGCCCAACGCGGAAGGAAGAGACGATGTGATGGAAGAGACGACGTGATGAACAGCTGATTTATGTCTGCTGATACGCATCAAAGAGTATAAATGGTATAAACTGATACAGAGAAGGGAGGCCATTCCTAAGACCAGGCTGACCAATCACAGACAGAATGAGGAAAACTATTTTAAGTTGCTCTACCAAGTACTGGCAGCAAAAGAAAAAAAGTTTGCTACTAAAAGTTTCATTTTATTTTAAAAGTACAAACTGGATGCCCTTGAGAAGTTGAAAGTTAATGCTCTCAATCTGAGATATCATTTGTCTATTTATATATATTTGTCTATTTTTTTATATCTCAAGACTGTCTTTAATGAGCACTTCATACAGTGGGGTGGATGAGAGCTGTGACCGATCAGACGGGCATCTGTCTCTGGACACGCAGTGCAAGCTCACACTGAGAACTCCACAAAGCCTCGGTGTCCATCGGTGCACCCCATACCCACAAGCCACGGCACACACGAGCGCAGCGCTGATTTCTCCTGCAGGAGGTGAGTGGCGTGCACAGCTGGAGCACTTGTTTGCAGCCTGGGTAGCCTTCGCGGTGAGGGCCAGGATCTCACTGCACTAATCCTGCCTTAGCGTCCTCAAGCAATAAAGCAACCACAGAGGCTGCAAGCGGCATGGACGGTCACCTCAGCCGGAAGGGTGTGTGTGTGGGGGGGGTGTTGTCTTGGACAGATCTTCAGAGGCGAACGCTTAGCAGCTCCGATCAATAGACCAGACTCCACTGGCTGCCGGGAAAAACAACCAGAAGAAAATACAAAACAACAAGACGACTCTGTGGTTAAGACACTGGGTTTCAGGTGCGCCAGTTACCAGTAATCTGCTTATCGTCTCATAACGCACTTCACTATATTACAAACATAACCCACCCATGTGATGATATTAAGCACCATCGTATATGTGTCACTACATGAATAGTTATTCATGTAGAACTGGAATAAACACCTAATCATCTGAGATCTGTGCAAATTAACGTATTTGGAGTAAAACAATAAATTTATTGCATAGCTGTATATCACGTGTTAAACAAAGTGCTTTGCATGCAAGGAGTGAAGATATTATTCCTTTTTTTCCGTAGACACGGATATTACAAACCCTGCTCTTCATGGGCTATTTGATTCTGTATAGACAAGTGGGCCCATCTGGTGAGATTTCTCAAGAGATTCTCAACAGCTAATGAGGTACCTATCTATCGGTCCGCTGGGTAGTGTTCATTCTGACCCGCGCAGTATGTGCAAATACACCAAAATTTGATGGCAAATGTAACCACGGATTGAAATTAATGTAAAGTGTTTATTCGATTATCAGCCATATAACTGAAAAAAGACAAGTTACTAAAAGGAAAAAAAATGTTGGCTTATGCACTAAGATCAGAGAACGTCGGTGTACTGTGCAGTTTAATGACTTTATGGGCCTGGAGCCACAAACAGGCCACCGTAATCCAGCTGTTTGAATAGGATTATCCCTGCAAACATTCTCTTGGGAAGAATTAAACCGTCGCATGAAAGTTTGCACAGCGGGCGCGCGTGTTGCAGATGCGACCTACTGCACACATTTGTTGAGGCACCTCTGTGCATGTTGCCAGGAAAGGTCTGCCCTCTCCCTCAAAACGCCTCAGAAACAGCCACCATTGGCCAGGACTGTCTGTCTGGATCTAATCACTTACATCAAAGACAAAATATAACATCAAGTGAGGGGGGTGCTCAAATAAAAACACTTAACAGATGAGTTGATTCAAATTCAGTTGTTAGTAGGAAATATATATATATATATATATAATACACTTGTTAAATATTGCTTTTTAGCCTTGCATTGTATTGGTATTATTAGTATAAATACTGTATTACGTTGTCACGTGTTTTCATGGCGATATCCCTTGGGACACAGGCAGGATTTAGTAGATTATCTTCAGTCTGACCCTTTTCTGTCCAGGTTATTTTAATTATTACAATTATTTTAATTTTCCCTTGTAAATCTGTTAGAATTTTTTTTATATAGGCAATCAAATTTCGGTTTAACCAAATAGGAAAGTTTACTCCTTTTTTGTTGGTGTTTGGTTTTACAAAACTAACATTCAGATAGAGAATCTTAGTTACGTACGCAAACGCAATTCCTTTGCAGTACTAACATGCTGTTCCCTTAATGAGATGCAGTTGCGGTACATTAAAGAGTTTTACTGCCATCTACTGTTAACGATGAGAAAAATATCCCTATATACGGCAGGTAGACCCAGTTAAACGTGACACGCTGTGGCCATTTTAGACTGCATGTGAAAATATCATTTTGGAACCTGTGAAAGCAACAGTACTGTAACCAGTAGAACTTTCACAAGGAGGTATAAATTTGACTCAGTGTCCTGTGAGGTGAGGTGAATTTTATTAACGAGTTGTTGTACTGGGTGTCTAAAATAAATAACTTCCCCCATATTCTCTATATTATTATTATTATTATTTTTTGACTCAATTCCCCTTGACTCACTTACACCACTAACATCTTCCTGTTTCTATGCAAATTCAATTCATATTTGCCGGACACCAGCGCCTACACTTTGGCGCTGAAGGCTCTGCTTTTAAAAATACAGATTTGCGGTTCAACTTCAAAGAAATCTCAAATTTAAAAAGGAGGGATTATTCTGTATAAAAAGAGGATTAAACCTTTGTTCATCATGTGAAACATTTTCTCTGCATGATCAGCTAAGTAATTATCTTTGTTTCCCATGGTAGCGAACTGAAAAGTCCAGGGTTCCCATCCCAAATGTTACTTCCCTTTTCACTGAAGATTTTTCACTCACCTGCAGTACGTATATAATACAGATGAAGATGTTAATGTGTTTTAATATTGCTAAGGTGAATAGTCCACTTTTAAATTCTGTCCCAAACCTGGTACCCCCCCCATGTTGGTGCCATCACTAGCAGTAAACATTATTGCTGATGCTACATCATTTTTTTTTTAGAAAAACGCCTGTCTGAAAATCCATGCACTGCGCTTAATTCAGTTCCTGTTCCAGACATTCTTAGCATCAGTCAGCACCTGAGCTCCGATGCACACCGCAGCGTGGGTCATGCTGCGGACGGCAAATTGAAAGGTCAAAGGTCACAGTCATTCCAAAGGCAAATTCCACGTCTCGAGTTTGTGAAAAACCGGCACAAGCACAGCTAGTCGTTACGTGGAGCATGGCGACGTGGGAGACAACAACCTGCGGCGGTTACCTTGCCGCTGCAATTTAACTCAGCGCCGCAATGCAAGTCAATGAGTGTCAGTAATTGCAAGAATAGGATGGGTTTAGCTGAAAGGAGGACCATGACACGTACTTGAGAAACCGCAAGGATTTGAAATAAACACGCAGCTCGCTGTGCCTTCCCACCGAACTCGACCGCTCGCCGTAATGCCAACTCTCTTGTTTGATGTGGACATCCCATATTTCTCTATTAACCTCTTCTGATTTGTGACCTGCCACAGCGTTGCAGCTCTGAGACTCAGAAACATGGAGACACTTTTTTTGTTTTAATTAAACAAGGATCGACGGAGATGACGGTGAATTGAGTAGCGTATCATCAGGTGTCTCTCCGACACAGAACAGCAGTGAGCTATGGGTAAGCCGTGGTAGCTAATGGCACAAGCACTGATGCCTGTTGACAGGTCAGGCCAGCAGACACCTCTGAGGTTTCTGCCTTCCCATTCATTGCCCTTCTCAGCTTGTCAGTACCTGAGAGCACACTCCATCCAAACTCTTGACTTTTTGTGAAATCACTACTTCCGAGACACTGGAGGTGCTACAATGAAATCCACCGAAACATCTTCACTATAATGTAGTAGGGCTTTACACATAAAAAGCCATCTAGTTATGATGTAGTCAGTACTGCCTCTAAAAGCATAAATTTCATTTTAAGCCCTTTTAACGTAATTATAATTTTAAAATCTAAAATTAGTTCCTTCGGTGTTGAGCCATTATTTTTCTATGAAAATACACAGTGCAGTACTAGTACTAGTGCAGTGAGACTACCTTTGTTGTATGGGCTGGAGACAGTGGCACTGACAAAGAGACAGGAGGCAGAGTTGGAGATGCTGAGGTTTTCATTGGGAGTGACGAGATTGGACAGGATTAAAAACGAACATATTAGGTGGATAGCACAGGTAGGACGGTTCGGAGACAAGGTGAGAGAGGCGAGACTTAGACGGTTTGGACACATGCAGAGGAGGGATACAGAGTATATAGGGAGAAGAATGGTGAGGATGGAGCTGCCAGACAGGAGGAGAAGAGGAAGGCCAAAGAGGAGGTTCATGGATGTAGTGAGGGAGGACATGAGAGAGGTTGGGGGACAGAGGACGCTGCAGAGAACAGGTTAGCATGGAGAAGGATGATCCGCTGTGGCAACCCATAAAGGGAGCAGCCAAAAGAAGATGAAGAAGAAGAAGATGAACAGTGCAATACTACAGTCAATAATATTAATAGCAACACAGATTTTTGCTCAGTAGGTCTTGGTTCAGCGTACATCAGGTCATTTTTCCAAGACATTTTATAATCCTTTCATACAATGTTTCCAATCGAACAGGGATGGCACAGTGTTATGATTTGACTGCATTTATTTAGTCTTTTGTGTTTGTGAAACTATTACATTGGCCATCCTTTGAAAGTGGACTTTGGTCGATGTAACCATCAGCTGAGGTTCAGGTGTTATGTCTGCTTTCTCTGTAGACTAATTCTGGCATGCAGAGTGGCAGAATGAAAAGTCTTTGCTAATAGTTCCAAATGACAGAGCTTTTATTTCTTACACAAACCCTTTGCTATAATTGCTCACTTCATCTGTCATCTGCACCGTTTTTTTTTTTTTTTTTGTCTTTCACGGAGACACACGTCCAGTACATACTGTGTTACTGAACATCCCTGCAGTATTGCACACGTATGAAAAGTCATCACATTTAGCCTCTATAGAATTTGTAGAAGGAAACACACGTGTAGCAATACACAATTTTTAAGATATCCTTTCATTTTAGTGCATGATAAAACACACTTTAATTATTAATGATACTGTTTTTCATCCTGACCATTATTAATATTACGTAAAACCTGTGTGTATCCTTGGAAACATGGAAACATTTGATTCTAAAACGTGTCATCAGCTTTAATTTCGTTGCCAAATGTTCGTCAGATGTTCTTGGAATGTTACTGTTCTGTCCTCCTGAGAGTTATAATTATTGATGTTAGCCCGTGGGTGGAGGTTTTGAAGTGCCCAAACTACTGCCATGTTCGGTGTGGCAGGCTGAAGCTGGGCTCGTGCACAGCGTTGACTCAAGGCTGCTGGTGCAACCGAAAACCGCATTTTAACTCGCTTTGCATTCGAATATTAACGGCGTCATAAAACGCGTCTTTGGGGAGTGCAAAAACAAAAACCGGATTTAGGTGCCCCTGTAGCGTGCAGCGCTGTTTTTATGTAAAGATGCGTGTTTGGAAGTAAGATCTTATAAAATGAAATTAACGGCAGTATCTATAAATCCACACAGACTTTCTAACATTGAGGACAACGTGATTTGTGAAGTTTACGAGACAATTTACTTGTAATTTAAGAATGTGTGGTTGTCTAGATTAAATTATATGAAAAGGGAGTGATTAAACCTATTAGTATAAATTTATTAATAATATTTGTTAATTTTTTTAAGAGGAGGAGGGAGGAACCTTTTTTGGCGGGGGGGGGGGGCACTTACTTTTAACTTTTATGTCTTCACCTAAACACAGAAGACAATTGTCTCAATTACATGACATCTGTATGCTGTTCCCTCTTGACTGAACTGGTCCTTCCTATGACGAAGGGGTTGTAGTTTATAGGTGCTGCTAAACTGCACTTTCATACTACACTGTGCTTCATCACAAGTGCATTGTGGGACTGCTGACCTCTGCATTTCTTTCCTTCAACCACCTGCCTTCATGGCGCCTTCCATTGATTTCATGACTTTGCACGAAGATCGTCGCTTTCACATATTCAGATTATTGGGTTTTCCCATCGGCCCCCTCCGCGCCGTGTAACCGGACCCGTGGCCATGCTCTGTTCCCAAACGCGGGCCGGTCGTGTCGAGTCAGCTGTCTGCAGCTCCACGCAAATCTGCGACCATCTGCGACAGGGTCAGGAGCACGGTATGTGACCCTGTGAGCTTTCAATGGAGGGCCTTGGCAAAAACATGTCAAACTCCTCTCAGTGCTTCTGCTTGGCTGACACCAAGCTGATAAGCAGGGTCTTCTGAGTGTTGGTCTTCATGTTAGGCTGCATGTTCAGTATTCAGCTCTGGACTGTGGAGACGTCTACCACACAAGCCCAACCAAACACCACCAGGTCATCTTCCTGCCAGAAATTTGAACATTGAGAGAGAACCCCTAACGCTCACTTCCTATTAGCAACTGAGATAACGATGTAGGCATGACGGCTCTTACAAAGGAACCTTTAAACATTATTGGTATGTGTTTGAGTGAAAATGCTCCTGATTTATAAACGTTCTCCTCTTTCATTCCTTTCTCTGGGTCTCAAGCAGTGTTCATGCAGATAATTAAATTCTCTGAGGATTTGACATAAACTTGACTCAATAAATAAACATCTAACCGTCCTGGGAATGGGTAAAATGTGGATAAACTGACTTTCTGAATCCAGGACATGACTGCTCTATCGAATTCTTTCCCAGTAGCAACAACAACAATGATAATAATAATAATAAAACAGATTAAGAAAAATTGCAATATCAATAACAATCATCACTATCAATGAAAACACAGCAATTAAATATTATAATGAAGCAAACATATAATAAACAAATTGGGAATTTGACTGTTGAAGTGAAACATTTGCATTCACACGTAGATCCGCATGCGAAGTCCTGTTCTGCTGCCTAATACACCAGCACGGCAAACAAACGGCTTGCTGGTGGCTTGAGGACCATCTGGGCCATGCAGTGTGACAGGAATAATTCTTTTCCGAATGACAGTTCCAAAGCACTTGTCTTTGAACTTCCCAGCACCTTTTTTATTGCTTGAAATGACTCATATGGAAACGCTATCCCTCCACAGGAAATCTGGCATAATCATATTTGTAAAGGGTCGTCTCGCTCCCCGCTGCTGCAGAATCTGTTTTTCTTTGTAATCAATGCTCTCATATCACCAAGTCATAAGGAGAAATATTAAACCTTAATTCACCTCGTAAGGCATTTAAACTCCAAAATTGCACACTGCATTGCTGTTATATTTTACACTTTAATCATTTTAAATTCTAAAAAGATATGCAAACCAGAGTGTCCAAAGTGGGTGACACTTTTTTCTCCAAGTAATATTTATAAACTATTAAGAATAAACAGAGCTTAATGGTAATTTGAAGTTTTTTTTTTTTTTCTCCCAAATAAGTTAAGCCGTTAAGACGGTTTTATTAGGAAGATACTGCAGAATTGCAATTTGGACGCCAATTAACATTTAAGTGGAAATGATGGTGTAGACTAGAGTCAAAAGAGTTGTAAGTATATTTTTAGTTATTTATTTTTATCTTTAAAAGCACCTGAAACTTCCGGGGACATAAAAAGGCTTGAGGAGAAAATTATAAGCATTGGACATTGGAATTTCATTTATATTGAAATGACATGAATATTTTAGCATCTCCCTGGGGAAGAGTCTGGAGTTGGACATGAAGTTTTGTCTCCCACACATTGACCTTTGACTTCCTGACCGGTACTCCAATCCCTCCAGATCTTCTATGC
Source organism: Chitala chitala (assembly GCA_025773905.1). Taxonomy (NCBI): domain Eukaryota; kingdom Metazoa; phylum Chordata; class Actinopteri; order Osteoglossiformes; family Notopteridae; genus Chitala; species Chitala chitala. The sequence goes on along the minus strand of JABJVR010000013.1, from coordinate 1,176,061 downwards.
CAGTTCTCTCTGAGTGTAATACCACCCACCCATGTGCAGAGCATCTATCTCAACTTGGATTCATTCCTTCAGTGAAGGACGCACACTGTGGGATGTTAATGCACCAACATCCAGCTTCAAAGGTTGTCAGACGTAGGTCTGGATTGCGATTCTGACATCGACTGCTGGGGAGAGCTTGGACTGAAACTTCAGTACTGACCTCTCATGGAAAAGTTAATCTATTGTTAATCTGTTAGCAAACCTGCTGTGACTGCAACACTGCAAAACACCCATGTTGTCCAATGACCCACACACAGCTGTCAGAACAACAGTATCAGCCTAGACTGGACATCACATTGCTTCATTCATCAATTTCATCCAGAATGTATTGAAGGTATAAAAATCACCCCGTTCTGTCAATCTGTATTTCAGCTGTTTTCCTTATAGCTAATTGCTCAAAGAGTTAATCATTTAAAAACTGGTCAATCAGTTTAGCAATTATCCATAGAAGAGACATGAGATACTGTTATAAGGTATCCGTGCAAAACAATCAGCTCAGTTCTCTTTGTGTATAATTGTGAAATTAGTTTGAAAATATCAAAGCACATCCTTATTTATAGAATCAAAGTATTACTATATAATTAATCTTTAGATTTTATACAGTACATTTCACAAGAATGATGCAATGTTTTTAAATTGTAGTTTAAATGACTAGCGCAGTTAAAGCAATTCTCAAAATTGTAACTAAATATGAAGGTGTTGAAATGATGTAATACATAAGCAGTTATGTTGTATGTTAGCATGTGACTATTATGAATGAAGATATGGATCACCCAAAAATATGTGAAATAAATGAGAATGGGTGATGATAATACAACACAGACTGAACATCACAAAAATATTTGGAAAATTAGTGTCTTGCACAGTGATTACAGATTATCTGACAATGGATCTGTTGAAATTGATGAACATGCAGCTAGAAAATACACAAATATCTGAATATGTTTTACTTACTTAGCCTAATACATTAAAAAAATAATCAAATGTGTACTAACGATAAGATAATGAAAATTAATTCCTCAGTTGATTGACTGCTAATGACTTGCAGGCTTACAGAGAGGAGTTCTATCTATCCACTGGCCATTAAGCAGTAAAACATACAGTAAGTAAGCAAAACAGCCAGTTAGGAAAAACCTTAGCTCAGCTTCAGGAGCAGTTAGGCTAGCAGTCAGAATCAGAGCAGTAGAACACGGTCCATTGTGAAACTGCATGCCGTATCACATCATGCTTAATTGCAACACGCCCTGCTAGCTCTGCTCAATGTTTGATGGCATTTCTAAGATAATAGGCAGGCTTGTTCTTGGTGTCAAATTGCAGCATCCCTCCATGTTATCTGTAAGCGCAGGTAATTTAAATGTAAATTAATAATCAATGATATCGATTTCATAATTCACCTGCCCATGCTAGCTCCGCCCGTGAAGTTGGGCTCGATGTCGTCACCTCCCCGGGTCAGCTCTGCTTCGCTTCAGGCCCCGGCTCAGCCTCCCCGGCTCAGCTCTGCTTCGCTTCAGGCCCCGGCTCAGCCTCCCCGGGTCAGCTCTGCTTCGCTTCAGGTCCCGGCTCAGCCATAATTGCCCATCATTCTGTTACTTTCATTCATGTCCTTCTGTCCTTATTCTTTGAATCGGAGTTGCAGTTGTTAACCCAGCATCTTTTTAAATTATCTTTTATTTTTTCCCCATCTATCCCTGAGTTTTTCTCCTCCTCCCATATCTCCCCATTCACGCTCATAACGTTGTGAATGTTAACACATCCGCCAGCCTAAAATAAAAACTTTCAGCTTCCTTCTAGAGTAACTTTAAAGGCCTTTTCAGCTCTTGCCCTCTTCCCTTTTATATTATTGCCTTTGCCAGTTCAGCCAGTCTAGCCATTTCTCTGTTCAGGAAAATAAACCTACTAATTTACTGCAGAATAGCAATGCACTATCTAATTTTGGCAGCATATCCTTACATGTCTTAATCATTTCCATTGTGATCAACGGCATCGTTAACGACACACACACACGCAAGCACACACACACTATGGCCTACGTAGACCTACGTCACAATGTAGGGCAGTACACACAGATAACATTTTATTTATTGCTGAATTTGAAAGAGATACAAAGTAGATAAAGAATATTCTCCATATTGAGATCGTGCCACACTCTGGAGCATTTATTTTATATGAACGTTTATATTTTATTTTAAAAAGAAGCAGGTCACTGACCTTATCAGCCTGGTGGGTCGGCATAACGTACAGTCGTAAAGATACCGAACTGTAATCAGTGCTCCACCAAGACCGACTTTGCATATACCCAAAAATTTTATGTATAGGACTCTCATGTTGAAATTTTTAACGACAACAGCAGCTGTTGCTTGTTTTATAACTGATGAAACTATTGAGTTAATGAAAACATTAATCAGTAGCACATCATCTCCGGGGATCTTCATCTTGAAAAAAATGTAGCTACAACACCAGCACGGCAATATAAATGAATGCATTGCCATCTCATGGATTGATATACACTTGTTGTAAATTCTACATTTAGGAACATCTGCAGATGAGTGCTTATTGGACAAGTGATGGAGGGCAAATGATTTATAAGGTCATAACACACATACAACATTGCTCTGTTGGGGTTTTTGAAGAATGATATTTGACATGGCATAAAACTGAATTTGGTCTTTTGACTTTTTTATCATATTGCTTTATGAGGTGACAAGTGTTGTAGTGAATCATGAGTATTTAATGTTCACGCCCACGGTGGTGATTATCGTGGCTGTTGCGGTGGATCCTAAACAGCGGATTGAAAGTAAATTGCTTAATAAGAGAGAATATTTAAAATAAGCGTCTGTGCTGACAGGGATAGGCTGCCAGCACTTCCACTTTCCGTCATCCTTTAGCTCTTGCTTTAGTCGCACATAAATCACCGAGTATGTTGCTTAAATGTGTAGCAAGAAGTGCTCGTGCAGTTAGCTTGCAAAAAACACACTGGCTGTAATTCCGCAAACTGTACAAAATGCAACAAGGACGCAACGCAGACAGGTACAGTGGGAAATCACAGCATTTCAGGCGCCTTCTGTTGTCAGGCTCAAAAGAACGGAGAACCTGGTACGTTTCCAGGTACATGCAGACGGGCCTAGCTGTCTAATTTCATGTTCCTCACATTTTAATATTACTTGAAATGGGTGAATTTAAACAGGTGTGGAGGTACAGTTCATTTTGTATCAGCTGGGCAAGAATCTATGTAACTTGTTTACCTTTGTTGATTACGATTGCAGTAGCATTACAGACATTATTTTATTTTTGGTTTTTGGCATGCATTGTGCTAGCAGCGCTGCTTTGCAGTCTGTTCACTGTGAGGGCTGAGGGATTTATACCTGCTACAAGAAAGAGTATTGGACTAGCATCTGTTAAGCTGGAGTGTCATAGCTGGACATATTCAGCTGTATTGGGTGTCAGGCCGGTGTTTTGTTTCTCTTGTTGTATGGACAAGCGGGCTCCAGAAAGACTGCCTTGGTAAATAATATGGAAGATTTACTGGTACACAACTGAACCAGGACGTGACTAGTAAGGATTTTCTCCATTTTTTCTTTGCCTTGCCATATTACATTCTTCACTCTATAAATGCTTGGGGGGAAAAAACTCAAAAAGACAATTTTGGATCCACACACTTATGAACTTTAATGGAAAAAAATTATGAAACAACTTTTTAAATCGTTGCTGCTGCTGTCTGAGATGCCGTCTTGTAATTACAGCAATTAACAGAAAAAGCGCCCTTTGATGAAACTGAACTGAAGAGTTTTAGATATGGGAAGCAATTGCACATAGTAGAAAGGCCAATTTTTCTTGTCGTAGCAAAGACTTCATCTGTGAAGGATGTTCTGCTGGCTGTATTAATGTTGTGTCTACCTCAGAAGATGAGACAAGTCCAATCAATAGCACAGTGTAACACAATACTGTAGGCAGAAACTCTGCATGTTATTGGAAACCGCATCAATTTTTATAAGAAATAATATAAGATGAAGTTCATTGGCACATGGATGAGCTACAAAGCCATCGTGATACGGGCCATTTTTCACTTTCAATGGAATGGACTTTACAACAATAATCTCTTCGACAATGACGTGAACTGTTGTGGCACTTGAGAATAGCTGCATCTACGTGATCTATAAGGTTGACCCACGTGTTATTCATAAGAGCAGTATCAATGCCTTTTACATTCACGTATTGAGATTAATTGCAGACTATGGATTGAGAGCTAACTGTGTCACAGTGTCCCTCTCTAGCCATCTGTCTCGTGGACCCTAGCTAAGAGTGATACATCTGCAGAAGTTTTCAACTGTCTCCCTCGGACCATAATTTAGAGTTACAAAATTGGATACATTGTGTAAATTCTGAAACCATCACACCACTAACATTGTCACCGAGGCACAATTATACGTTTGATGTTTTAATATGAAATAGGGAGCGGTTCTGTATTTACGGTAAACACAAAATATATTTTTCACGTCTCATGATTTATGATAATTAATTATAATTATTAGTTACAGTGACAAGAAATAAACTGAAATTCAGTTCCGCTTTATTTAGCCACCATTGTAATATTGCATTACTAAATGTGTTTTCCTGAGCTCAAGTGCTTGGTACCATAAAAAGGGTGCCCTCTTCAAAATAAAAATCATTGTTTATTCCGCATGCCCTTCCACGGTTCCCCAAATCCCCTGCAGGGCATTAAAGAGGAACGAAAGTCACAATAACACAAAATCTTTGCAACTTGAAAATGAGTGATTCTGTAATTTCATACTAACTGTAAAAAAAAAAAAAAAAAAAACTGCTTATGGTTGTAAATGGGATGGGACGCCCAGGCAACAACCCAGATCATTACAGTCACTCATACTCGAATAATACCAGAGTCCCAGTGAGCAGCTGGCAGGATTGAGCGGCACCACAGCCATTGGTAATGAGCTGTACTGCAATTAGCCTGTTCAGTGATGAGCGCAGCTCCGCCGACTCCCACTCAAAGGCAGGTAAACACAGTGACGGCTGACGTGCGTAATTACAAGCTAAGATGTATAATTCTCCCTGCTATAGGATAGGTTTAAATGAAGTGAAAGTGGCTTCACTGGGGTGGATGTGATGTGCTTTGGATTCAAAAAAATGTTCCTAATATTCTTCTCACTGTGCTTGCACATTATTATTATTATTATTATTATTATTATTATTATTATTATTGCTGCTGCTGCTGTTGCTGTTTGTGTTACTGAAAATGATTATAATTTTTCTAATTTTTGTTTTTATAAGTTATATTTGTCTTTAAAATTTTAAAAGTTTGTTTTACCGATTTTTATCATTGTCTTTTGTACCTGAATCTAATGACCTTGTGAAATATTTGCTGTTCTCATTACTCCCCCCTTTTAATCTAAATAAACCTCTAAATGCACATATGATGCCTGCTGCTCAGCCCACACCGTGTCTGCTGCTCACCATATCCTGTTTCTTTCTGCTCAACCCAAATTGTAGCTGCTGCTCAGCCCACATCGTGCTCGCTGCTCCGCACACACCATGGCCAACTCCACAGCCAATGTAATGTATTAAAGCTTTTAAATATTACTTTCATGTATTGTGAGGTATTACACCGTCACCAGGGTGAAACGTACCCATAATAGTGGTCACATCCTGTATGAATACAGCTCTTCCACCGTCCCCATTGTGCTGTTGTCTAAAAAGAAAATGGGTGGTGAGAAGTCCGAATGTCACAGAAGACAAAACAATTACGTATGCTTTCTTTATCATTCAGAACATCTCACATTTTTCCATACTATTGCATACATAACATATATGATTTATCATTTCTCTTAAGAATTTAAAGTGTTCTGTTCAAATCGTATGGCAGACCCTTGGCACATCAGGAACTCGGGGTGGGGGGGTCCTCGTGACAGCTCACACGCCACGTTTCCAGTTTCATGAGGGCCTTTCTGGACAGCAGCCAGCTTTCGTGCCCAAGTGAAGGCTCCTGAACCTGGAGGCGATGATCGCACTCAGCGGCTAAGTGCTGCGCAGAGGCGTCGGTCCCCAGAGGAGCCCGGCAACCACGGCGACGAAGACGCCGCCCTGCAAATGCGCTTTTTTTTTTTGCAGACTTGATGTCGCACTCCCGTTTTAGATCCCTCTGAGGGTGCTCGCTCCGCTTGACGGAGACGCCTCTCTTGCACCAACCTCAGCTCGTTCCAGTCCAAGGTCACCTTGCTCCCCAGTTTGACCCCATGAAAGGACTGTTGACTGTGCAGTCACTTGTTGTATCTTTTTTTTCCCTTCCCTATTTCCCCAATGAGCAGCGTTTTAGTCCATTTTGGGGGAGCTAAAAAATTAAGTCACTAGGGACCCGGAACTACAATTCATTTCGGTTTCGGTCATGCCCCTGACTGCACCGCTGCAGTATCCTGGGCCGTGCCATATGTTGGCCACGGTAAAAATAACACCTGTAATCTCTTATCCCACACCGCTCATGCATTTTCTGATTCCATGTGGTTATATTTCAAATGAGAGAAGGTGCTTCAACAAGGCCTTCATATTAAATCACTATATGTGACTAATGGACTTTACCATTGGGTTTCCTGAAATATAATGGGTTTGAAATTAGAAGTGGAGAAGCAATTCTATTACAGCAGCACATGTGGAGATCTTAAGCTATTATAGCGCTCAAAGATATCCAGAATTTAATGACTTCGCCAGAAGATGCCCAGATATTTTAAAGTAAGTTTGTAGCAAGAGGAGCACAGTAATATTGTTAAAAATTAGTTTACCAAATGGTGGCATCAAGTCTGCGGGAAGCATTCCAAGAAATTGTATAATAGTATAATAATAATAATAATAATAATAATAATATTATAAGTTATTATAGTGTTTAAAAAAAATACCTGTTCTAATATCGAGAACAAATAAAATAATACAATATTATATTTGAGCACTATAATATCTTAAGATAATAGTATTATTATTATTGTTGTTATTATTATTATTATTATTATTATTATTATTATACAGTACCAGAAATTTATATATTTGTGCCAAAGAGTGAACATACACTTATATTGTATTCTAGGTTTATTATGGAGTTTACACCTTATTAAATGTGATCCCTACTGAAATATCGTTATATAGCTCTTTAGCTATCCTCTGAGTACTAGCTTTTATGTAAAAAATTAAGCAACAATAATCATCGTCATCATCTTCACCGCAATAGTTGTGATGAGGGGACCGCAGTTTAACTGTCTCGGCAGCACCGGCCTCACATTCACACCGTATCTCTGGATAATGACTCGAGAGTCCTCAAAGCAACACAGTGATATCTAATTGGTTTAGAAACGATAATCCCTTCCCTGCAACCACACCAAGTTAATTGAAGCACTCATGAAAAGGGTTTAAAAGAAAACTGAGACTTCATTAAAAGCAGCACAATATTAATCAGTACGGTGCATAATGGCTACACTTAAACACCTTCGGAAAAAAAAGAAAAACACGAATTTTATTATAAATAGGCTACTGATGATTTTAGGAATGTGTTAGTTAATGGGTTTATTTGCTTTAAATGGAAAACAAAGATAACAGGCAGCATTCAATTCCTGGGTCAGAATGACAGTCTTCATGTCTCTGCACTTTATCTGTTTTTGACCATTGCTGAAAGAAAGGAATAAAGAACAGGAGACATAAGTATATACCATTGTGTGTGTGTGTGTGTGTGTGTGTGTGTGTGTGAGTGTGTGTGTGTGTGTGTGTGTGTGTGTATACATATACTCACTGTAGTATATAGCAGTTTTAGTATACTGTATTACCATATGATTATAAACATTACTTAAGTTTTAAGTAATACTAGGACAGCAGGGAGCTCAGAGCACAGTTAATGTGGTTCAGTGTGGCTCTTCATGTAAATCCCAGCACTGATTCATGCTATCCTCAGGACCCCATAATGTGGACTAACAGCTCTGAGGAACTGCCCTCTACTTTCCGTGGAAGGCCAAGTCCGAAAGCCGTTGTTTGTTGTGTAATTTGTATCGACGTGTATAGTTGTGGAGGTAGTGTCTTTTGGGAATTAGTCACGGCTCATCTGTTACATCACTCAGAGAGAGGTGCACGTATAAGAAATATCAATGTGTCCTATTGTTGAGAAATGTAGGTAAAGAACTACAGCACTCTACAACGCTCGACTCTGGTGCGTTTGCGTGACCCTATGGCAACACTTACCGCCTCGAATAAACCTTACAATTCATTCATGATTATATGAATTTCTCAATTATCTGAAGTGTTACTTCCAAATTACAATGAGCACCATCTTTAAACTGAAAGTTAAATAATAAAAATAATAATAAGACGAGGGATAATTCTTACTTTTATATGCTTGTACAAAGGAGTAAAAGACCTATTTGTTACTTCACAAGGATTTCAGCTGAAATAATTATTACACATTACGCTGAGCTGCAATTATACTGGGTTTATATTTTTTTAATTACATTATGGGGTTAAGAATCAAAATGCCATTTTTTACATAGCCTCATATAAGCAAGCAAAATCCAATCGCCTTATCGATCAATCACTTAATGATCTTGTAGTGTTACATTTTGACCTCAGTTTAATTTCCAGACTATTGTAGAAAAAGTCAGTAAGGCTTGTAGCTATCAAATTATACATAAAAAAGCACACTTCTAGGAAACTGTAGGGTTTTATTCTTCAGCTTCAATCAATGAGCTCCTCTCATATCTACAAGCTAAATATATAACCGCCGTACTGGGTTTCCTGTTAAATTCTTTTAAAATATTAATTCCATTTTACAATTTCAAGTCCTAAATCTCAGTCAAGCTCTATAATTTCATATTATTTGGAGACACAATTATTGCTCTGTCAATAAAATAAGTCTTTTTGCAACAAGGTGAAAACTCGTGGGGTTGAATTCTAACAAAACTGTTGGTCCTGTCAACATTTTTAATTTGATTTTACTGTCTTAAGGACTTCGTTCTTTTATTGGTTCTTTTAGCTCGGCCATTTCTAATAGTTTTGGTCATGATTAAGAATAACTTATTATAACAGTGTGCTTTTGTGTAGACTGCTGTCAGTGCTCTCTTGCATCTTTTATCCTGTTTCACAATAAAGCATTTGTACTTTGTCGCTATACCCATGTCTAACGTTTAACAGGCTCGCATGGGAAATGAAAGGGAATGACGTTATGAACATGTAAAAGCTAGACTAGTGAAAAGTTAGTTCTGTGTGTTTACCCCTGTTGTTATTCGGCTGTTTGGCCTGCTGTATGTAAGACTACAGGTACTTCCTGGAACAGATGTTTAAAGGGAGGGTTAGTCTTTCAGATCTCAGGAAAGAGCTTATTCATTTTACATGTTATTTCTTTATAACATTTATCTATATTTGTTTTCCAATACCTACATACATCAATGGTTAAAAAGCAAAATTATTTATCTTGTAGCGTAAACAGGTACAATATAAACTCAGTCTATTCGGTGTGTAATACTGTATGGAAATGTTAATGCAACATTGGATTCAGAAAGCTTTGAAAGGTTAATTCTTTCAACTTGTAGGTTTATCAAACACGCTTGTATTGCTTTGTAGTGCTTTGTAGTACTGGTGAGTTTGAATGCTCTTTCTTTGCAAACACTGTTCTCTGTTTTGCATTTTAGAACAATTGATATTATAGTCAGTACAGAGAAAAGTTGATTCATTAATCACATAAATCACGTCTGTATACCAGTAAGCATGCAAAATTTATATTCCATTAGATATTTGCATATAAAATGTTATGAATGGTTCTTAATATTAATAAGTTTGCCTTGAGGAAATAAATACAGTTCTTAATAGATTCTATTTTCAGTTGCATATTTTCATAGTGTAAAACATACGAAACAAGGTGTGAAGTATTCATAGTTATGAAAAATATGGGCAGGAAATAAAATGCCCTTTGTTAGTTTAGAATTCTTGTATTTATTTATTGTATTCAAGTGTTGTTTAAAATGTTGAATGCTCACGGTGGACTATAAAGAAATGTTTTAAAAGGTCATTAAGAGAATTCATGCATGATGTTGTCATTACTGTAGATTCACGTTTTGCTCTTAACATTTTATATTCATTACCCAGTTATAAAAACACAGCAGCCGGATTCACAATGTTAATACACAAGAGATGAGGAAAAAAAGGAAACAACTGACAAAAATTTAAGTGGCCAAACCGAAACGACCTTGCTCGTGTTCCTGCCAGTGTATTTAGCATTTGTGATGATGTCCCACTGGTAAGTCTGTAGTATCCCGTTTTTTTAACAAGTCAGCAATTTTACTATCATATATGAACAGGGTGGTTATTATTGAGGTTTACCGATTCAGATCTTGGTGTAGCTCTAACCAATAAGCAGAAAGGCACCAAAATTGGTACATATACTATTCAAGAGACGAGGAGAACGAATTAATGAATTTTTAAAAAGTAGTTCAAAAGTCAACCACTAGGGAAAATACGGCGCTGTGTAACTAGAAATACTGGGAAAAATACAGATGGTCCCTGAGTTACTATGGTTCGACTTCCGATTTTTCGATCTTACGATGACAATAGCAATACGACAAAATTGTTAAAATATTTTATCTTTCGTCCGACAGGCAAACGTTGGGACACTGCCGGGATGTACGCGTCTCCTGCCTTGTGGGATGCCTTACTTTCTCCAGCAATTGAGTTCAGTTGTCTCGACGTTACAGCACTTTTTTTTTTCGAGCGTGTATTTAATTTGTCTCAACTTACGATATTTCAAGTTACGACGGGGTCATCGGAACGCATCCCCATCGTAAGCCGGGGACTACCTGTACATATACAGCACCATGTTTTCACTGTTAAATTTCACTCTATGGATGACACTGGAAACCAGCGGACCTGCAGGATAACACCTGCGGTCCTTTAACGAGATAAAATTGTGGGCTACTGTGTGACAGGTCAGTTGGATAACAAGGTTTCTTAAAAGCCACGGGAGTCCCCAATGTGTCACTATGAACTATCATGAAGGTGATGTCAGTGTGGAGAAAGGGAGGATTATCACCACCACCACCCCCCCAAAAAATAAAAGGCTAACAGTGGCTGAAAGCACACTGAATAAGTGTGACATGTGGGAATCGGCCAAGAGCCATCACAAGGGTCACAGTGGCCCTTTTACAAAAGAGATGACAGTGCGAACTCTTTGCCATTGTGTTTTTAACTGGGCCTAGGATTGTAAAAGCAAAAACACTACATTTCTTTGTTATTATTTTACTAATTACAACCATTCTTCACCCTGACATTTTTTAAATCAGCATCAAATTAAGTTGTTTAGTTAGTGTGTCATATACTGTAACTAAATTAAACACAAACCAGGCACGCTCATTTGCATTATCTGTGTGATGTGTCAAAACCATGCTGTCAGTAAACATGAAAAAATGTATACTAATCCAGTCAAAGGTCCAACGTTCTCACAAACCATCTTTGTCCTGAACTCACACTTCTAGTGTCGGATTACAAAGTTAAACTAAACTGAGTTTTACATGTTTACATTCTGTGCTTTCCTATAACATATGGAAAATGTAACATCTGGTGTGATGCAGACACTCCCACTGGGACCCACTGTAATCACACTAAAGTTTTAAGAGATGCAGGAATAAATTAAATGGTCTCAACTTCTACATATATGTACGTGGACAAAGCAGCAAATACTGTATACTGTTAACATGGAACCAGGAAAAGACAGACAAGTAGAAAAGATAACCATACAAAAAGGGAGAGAGAGAGAGAGAGAGAGAGAGAGAGAGAGAAGATGGCTGATTAAGATCCTGCAACCCCCATACTAGTGTTCATTTATGACTGGTTTTACATGTCAATGAATCATTACAATTACTTTTCTTTGTCTTAAAAACAATAGATTTCACATAAGAACAACGACACACTCAGCAAACTTCAACATTTATATTCGGTAACACTGACCACACCCACATGAAAAAACATCAAAGTTCTGCAAAATTCATAAAAGTGCAAACAATAAAACACAGATTATTTAAATTTAATATAAGATACGTTTAGAATAATGAGAGCAGAATCTGGAAGTATTAGGGGGGAAATTGAATGCTGCCGATGCAAAGAGCTAATCCTTTTTCCAGCGCCTTTGTTCTGAAGTTTGAAGTCATAAGAGACTGAAAAGCGTGTCTGTAGAACAGTTTCGCAATTATGGTAAACTGTTACAATAAAGACGGCTTGTGAACACAATAGAAAACAAAAGAACAAAATGTTCCATTATGCAAAAGTTATTTAACGCCCTGATATTATTGCTACTGAGGAACTTCTCAACTCGGTGGCAAAAACTGAAAACGCAATTTCATACCACGCCGTGGTTCGCCTTCAGCCGGGAAGATACAGGGTTTGTCGTGCATGTCGCCTCGACTGCTTCTGTAGAAATAAATTAACTTTTTAACAATGAAATATTGGAATTTGATTTATATGTAGTTTGTGCACTTTAAATAGTCAGAGTCTGTACAGTAAGTAAATTGTTGCGTGAGGACAGAAAACGACCCGTTTTTGCAGTAAAAGATGACGCGTTTGCGGGTTCAAGTTCAGTGAGAGGAGCACTTTTTTTCAGAATCAAACATGACCTTTTATTATGACTGATGTAAACTGAAACTATTTTACTCACAGCCAGGGTAAATGATTTATTAACACGGCTTCCATGTCAGCAGAGGCACATTAAGCCGGGTCTTATGCATTGTTTCATACGCGCGCGCTTCATGGTGTCCTGCTGTGTATAAAATAATCTATTTCCATATATGCACAGGCATTAAAGGAGAAGCTGCTTTATTATTTTTTTCTTTTTCTTCTCCTTTAAATCCTCTAGCCCTGGATTACTCAAGTTTACGAGACACGCTTTGGAAATGATTAATGGCTTTGCTGACAGGAATATTTGAAGTATAACATATAAGCCTGGTACTGGAGTTATGGCCAAGCCCTTTACAAGTTTGTTTTCTTGTTTGTTTTCTGAAGCTTAATCATGACTTATTTTCTAAAAATAAAAACTGAGGTGTTAGCATCATACAGTTCAAAATCAGTGTCTATTCATACACTACTGGTAAATATGCTTTAGTAAGTATGGAAACTGTATACTATAAGAAGAAGAACTCATTTGTTAATTTGGGAATTAAGTTGGTTACAATACATGATTATTATTATTATTATTATTATTATTAGGGATAAAAGTACAATGCAACACTGTAATAATTGTACGCTTTGAACATAAGGATAATAAAGGTGAGTGTTTGGAAATGCCTTCTTCCTGTTATCTTAGACCAGCTAATACTCATAATAATTTCTACTCATTGCAGTCAACATTATATTATACCTTTGCTCGTGTACTAAACAAAAAACACATTTTTCACGCCATACATCATTATTTAAACTTGTGTGTGTATGTTTGTATATGTGTGCATACTAAAATGAGTGAAAAGACAATTGCCTCAAATAGTGTAGGATTCGTTGAACTCCTCCGGCAGAGAGAACTCACAACAATGTTTCTGCAGTAATTTGAGCAGCATACATTCAAAAACCTTTTAATCCATCAATAAGGCTGCCTTCACTGAAATGGTATGCCATCTTTGCTTTTGTTCTCTGTAGCAGGTATTTTTGGTACAATGTGAATATTTGCTCCCTAACATAAATTAAAAAATAACATTCTGATCAATAAATCCACTTTAATTTGCTTAATTGTATTTTTCATCATCTTCCAAACCTTCATGTTTTCGTACTATTGGAATTCTGTTTTACAGAATGATTTTGAAGTATTGGGGTTCTTTAATGGCATGTTTAAACATCATGTTCTGAAGCAAAATCAAAGCACACAGCACATCTTACCAAGTGTTCCTCGACAGCTGACATGTCAGATATATGATTTTTTAATGACTCTATACAGTCAAAACTTGCATCACACCTTTTTTTCCCCATAACATTGTAAGTCTGCAAATATTCTGCTTCCAAAACAGCTTTTGAAGTCCTATGTCAAACAAAAATCAGCGTGCCAAGGTGAGGTAATATTTTTGAAGTCATTATGCAAGTGGAAATAAAGTTTCACTCAGTCGTCATTTTGAATGTTTGAAAAATTTTCCAGAAGAGCATGCAAAAAGGACTGCAAACAAAGTCTTTTAAAAGCACAGTGGGTAGAGAGTGATCTCCCAGTGTAGAGCAGCCACATCCTGTCCTGGTGTATCCAGAACATCTCCACGACAACAGGGTGCAGCAGCGATGTGGTACAGAATCTGAACCGGAGGGCCAGTGACATTTCTGCACTGATTAATGTATGCCAACTATAAACTAGGTTTTTCTGAAATACTGTTCTGTGCCACCCAAAAAACATCCGTGCGAGTTTTTGTTCAAATGCACTCAGTAGAGCAGGTAATAAATATATAATGACAAGACAAAGCCATATTTAAATAAAGATTACATGGGAGAGTGGGTGTCAGTCATATTCCTCCCCCTGACATGCTAAAATAATGACCAAAATGCATAAATTATAGATACACATTCCATTTTGTCACAGTGTTTTCTAATATAAAATGTTGTACAGCTAAAAGCAAAAACATATAGCAAATACCAATGAAGAAAGATTTTAGATGTTACCTTAGAAAGTAAGCATGTATTTACAAAAATGCTATTTTACATTATTTAACATGGTGTTGATAATTGACAAAGAGGACACAAATGTATCATCAGCTTTCAGCAGTGCTTATGAAGGCAGATACAAGAAATTACCCAGCATGCAGTATGCAGCGTGTCTTGTCAAAAATTACACAAATTTCCTTGCTATTTGGAGCCCTGCATACTAGTCATATGACAATGTAAACTACAAAACAACATAAATGGCAAAGAACACTAATTAAAAAGTAACCTCACACTGGCTGCAACTAAACACAGAATGTGCCAGAATCCTCTATAGTGTCTCTAAGAAGAAATTAACTTCATTTCTAAAATTAAAAACTCTTGTTCAGCCAAGGTTGCTGAGTGTCACCTCTGAAGCTAATTAAATTGTTGCCAGGGTGGCATGTTTGTCAGAACACCCGTGACCTACAGGAGAATTCAGCGATACAATTTGGCCCAGGCTCACATACAGGAAATCTCAAAGTTCCGCTGAACGTCTGATTAGTGAAAACTGAAGTTTGAACCTAAAGAAAATGAGCCAATCAGAGAAATGGCAGTTTGGTGCTGACATTACATGATCAAAGTTTGATAGGCCAGAAACTTGCTCTTTTGAATTTCTTCCTTTACATTTATTGTCAAATAAAGTCAGTCCTAGAAGACCAAATCGTGTTAGGGCTAAAATAGCAGTTAATATAATTACTTCTCGTTAAAGTATTTGACTTTCAAATGTCTGAATTTAATGATGATATTAAAGGTAAGTTTATTTTCAAATATTCTGGCAAAAGCTAGAAAAATCTGTGTCTTTCATTAAGCAAGAAATAGAAGCATGTTGAAGATTAGGATTAGGGTAATGGCTGCTTCACTTAACCAGCTGAAGTGTGTTTTAGTATAACATAAAAGTGCCCTGTACAAAGTGACCAGCCTACAGTGTTGTATCATACAGTGCCAGGGTTGAATGCTTTAAAAGCCCTATTTGCCAAAGGTGAATGAGATGCCTAGGAGAGGTTTCAGGCAGACATTAAACTATGCCGTGTGTTATTTCTGCTAGCATTTGTTCAGTGAACAATAGAAAAATGGAGACCAAGGAAGACTTGTGTGAGCGGTACACCCCTGTCAGCAAGGAGGAGCAGATCCTGTGGCCTCTACCTTTTACAGAGCACAGACGGAAGCAGCCGGAAAGGTTAATCACTTGGTTTTTCTTTTTTTTTTTTTTTTTTTCAAACAGCGAACAGAGATTTATGTAATATATCACAGACATTAAAACCTCAGCCTTTTAGAGCACTACCTGTTTCCAAGGGGACGGGTGCTGCACGCAAACCAACGACATTTCAGTTTCACAATGCAGGAGAAATTAAATAAAGTCAGATGTTACCCAGTACAGCAGGACAGAGGGGTCACATGATACAATGGGGTCAAGCGAACTTCTTTTAGCTGCTAATGGCCGTTTGTCTGTATCCTTTCTCAGCTGTGAATATAAGCTTTTTAGTGACTTACCAAGTTTAATCATTTTGGTGGAATTTCTCTGTGTACAATGCACACGACAAGCCTTACTTAAACCACTTAATATTTTTTTGTGAAGTTTCAAATTGATATGCCATAAATAGTCTGCATTGACATATGCACACAGGCAATGAACAGATAGTGTACTGAACTGTAAACTGCCATGTTGCTTTCTTGAAAATTATTTCTTTAACTGCAGTAGTTTATTCTCAAAAGCATAAAGCCAAATTGATTCAGCGGGAAGAAAAAAAAATGCAAGACAGCACATCCTGAAATCTACAATGGTACAGAATAACTTTACTACCACAAAATTCAGCATCATCAATCCTTGCTAACAACGGCAGCCATGACGATAAGGGCAGTTACAGTTCTGGGGTCTGGTGTTCTGCTGTAGTCAGGATCTCGGGGAACTGAAAGTATCTGGCTAAATCTGTATTGCCTGTGGACGCCTTGGCAACTGACAGACCTGTGTAAATTCTTAAACTGTGTTCTAGTAGGTGTTTCCGGGGAATATAAATGCACCCGTAAAGCTGTCCTGTACAGACCAGTACTATCAATATAGGAACATTTTTAGAGATCCTGGAAACCATTGTCACTGACCTTTGGAAAATAACCAAAAACAGGGGAGCAGGAAAACACTACATAAATTCAAAGCAGCCATCTTGGAAATGTCTTCTTAAGTCAGAGGATGCTCCTTTGTGTTTGGAGAGCAGCGTAAATACTTCCTGGCAGCAGGGGAGTACACTCTAATATGAGCCCAAATTGGCATGGGACAGAGTTGGCAAGATTCCAGGGCAGTGGCAGAGCAGCACTGAGTTGTGGTGTACTTAACTTGTGACACGTTACAAAACTGGTATGCAACAAACCTCAGTGGAAAAAGGTCTTTGATCTTTCCCTCTGTTCATATCAATTATTCTTTAAGGATGCCGAGGACCTGATAGGCTGTGTAGCCCACATCATGAATTCACTGCTATAACTAATAGGTTAGGCCACAGAGACATGCCTATCTCCACATATACTAAGGTATTTAGTGGACTTTTAAAGCTATAGTAAAGGATAAAAATCTTGCCATTTTTCTTAGGTCAAGGTGTATCCTGACTTGGTTTGTTGCTATAAAATAAGTAATGGGGTTGAAAATATATATAAATGAATAAATGTGCAATTTTCTGTTTCAATGCATATTGTGCATATTTTAATATTTAAAACATGTTATGAACAAGGTGGCGTGGTGGTTAGCACTGTCGCCCTGTACCTCCGGGCTGGGGGCTCGATCCCTGTCTTGGGTCTGTGTGCGTGGAGTCTGCATGTTCTCCCCGTGCTTGGTGGGTTTTCTCCGGTTTCCTTCCACGGTACAAAGACATGCGAGCTTGGTTGATTGGCATTTGCAAATTGCCTGTAGTGTGTGTGTGTGCCCTGTGGTGGCTGGCGCCCTGCCCAGAGTGTCCCCTGCCCTGCGCCATGTGCCTCCTGGGATGGGCTCCAGGCTTTCCATGACCCTAAATTGGATAAGGTGGTATAGTGAAGTGAGTGTTATGAATGACTTAAAAATCAACATTACATATCGTACCAGGCATATTGCAAAGCATTTATACTGGCAAATCCATTGCAGTTTCCCAGTGTCCGACACACTCAACCTTTTCTGCACTATGAATGAGTTCTGTGTCCTAAAGTTTATATTAAAAGCAGTAACAGTAAAAAATTATGCAATAAGTTACTTCACATATACTGCGGTCATTCCACAAATACATCTAAGGACATTTCCACAGCAACGTTGTCTTAGCAACCAGAATTCAAGGGAAATTTAGAATACAAAAACATGTGCTGACATTCACAATAAATAAGTTGTTGTCAATAATAATAATAATTCTGATATTGAAATTAATACATTGCTGTATTTTTCGGATTATATAGGAAACTCCCGGTGTTCATGCACTGCACCTGTTTGGTACCTATTGGACCTATCTGATACAGACATGTAGGTTTCTTATCTGCGGGGCGGATGAGGTGAGCGCCTGTCTGTTCAGCACGATCTGTGGCAGTAAGAAGACCACGGAGCGCGGACCGGTCCACCTCACTCAATCTCAGACAAGTGAAGCGAATGGAGTGGATTTGCTGCTCTCCATCAGCCAGAAGCCTTTACACACCAGGAATACAAGGGCCATTTTGATTGGGCACGACCAACTACGGTCGTACGGATAAACTTGCAGAAAAAGAAGCCCGTGTTACAGCCAGGACATGAGTTACATGAGTGTATGATTCATGATGTTTTATTTTAACCCTTGAGTGTCTGAAATTAAAGCCAAACAAAACGCAGCTAGATACCTATAATCTGTCATACGAACTAATCAATGGTAACGCGTGAACAGTTCTAATGCAGTTTAATTTAATTTAATTCTTTTAAACTTAAATTTTAAAGAAGGGTGGACGTTTTTATAAGTCCAAGAGAACAATACAGAAAAAAATCCTAATTTCCAACCTTATTCAGAAGTTGCATTGACAGTATCCATTTCACATTTACAAATTCGGTTTCTTTTTTAATACAAGGCATGGATGCGACGGAAACTCGTACGATCATGCGTTAATCCAATCACCCGAAATTATTCAAAAGCATCCCGTTCTAATACAGAGATAATGCCATCTAGTGGAAGGCAAAACCCCTAATATATTCACTTCTAGTAGCTGTGTTAAAGTAGATCATACTAATTATTAGGAAATGCTGTAAAATAAATACATAAATTATGTTTATATTTTACATGATAAGTACCTATTTTGACCCATTAACTAAAATAACTAATATGTTTGTGTTTCGTTTGGCTATATTGTTAGAACAATTGAATAAAATGCAATGCTGAACTATGGTAGAAATTAAATTATGCTACCTATGTTTTATCGCTCTCATACACATTGCAGTCACTGACAAAAGTGTGTGCTGCTCTTCTTGAGCAGTGTGTGTGTGTGTGTGTGTGTGTGTGTGTGTGTGTGTGTGTGTGTGTGTGTGTGTGTGTGTGTTAATTAAATTAAGACTCCCTGTTTTATGTTAAACAATGCCTTAAAATATACTCGCACAGAAGAGTTGAACGCTTGAACATAAACTATTCACAATGGCTGTCGGCGTTTATGTAAAGATCAGTCTTTTTAAAGTTCAGCCTCCGTAATTTATTCGTCGGGACAAGCGGGTATAACGAAGAGGCGCTCGCGCGTGCGTCTCAGAAAACAAAACTATAAACAAAGTTGGGTACAATTAATAGTGTACATGCTGTCAAATCATCTTAGGGCACAAGATCTTTGCAAGACACCTTAATTTGCTTCACACAAGCTGACGGGCAAAGGAGAGGACCCTGGCAAACGAACGTCTGTTACTGACATCACCTAGGCTTCTTAACGCGTTAAAATCGGGTGACGATCAGTCCCTCCGCACGCTACCAGAAATGAATTAGCCTTTTGCCTCATTTACGAAACCTCCCCAGTGTCAGCTGGCAAAGTGAAAACTAATGGTACTGACTGAAATTCCTCCTACTGAATGCATTACCAAAGCATCCAGATAACGTAATTACTGCAGCTCCTTCTTTCGTGAGCTGACACTTTCAGGCCCTGTAAAATGTGTATATACAGTAAATATTATAATATGTAAATATACCTGAGACTGAAAACAGGAAATGTCTCAACATAGCACACTACACTAGTGTGATAAGTGCCTTCCCACATTGTCACTGGCTGACTTTATATTCATATTATTTTAATAATTTTAGTATGCTATCGCAATACAGTTTCTTGCCAGCAATCACATATATAATTTTTTTTGGGATGTGTGTGTGGAGGGGAGGGGTCCTCAGCAAACGATGAATCTAGGTTATGATGTCTCTAGATTAAGGTTGATAATTAGTACATTTACAGTCTTATCTTGTTCGGGTAACACATCGGTACTTTTTTTGGCAGTAACAAGCAAAGTTGCAGACACCTTGAGAAAAAAGTCACAGTGTACTTTATCATGGGAAGTAAGATGTCGTTGCTATTCTAAGCCTGTGGTTTCTGGTCAAGAGATATTCTGAAGGAGGGAGTATGTCTCACATTCATACACAGCACAATACATGTGCGTTTGAAAGATGTATGCGCATGGTCTGTGGACTCGTGTGACAGTATGTATCATTTTAAGACACGCTTCACTGGTACAACAGCACTCCAGCGATTTCCCTTTCAGAGCAATAGCTCATTTTTTTAAGTAATCGGCTTTACGGGCAAAATGAATATCTTGCGTTCCTCGGTGCCTCTGAAATACAGCTCCGCCCCCGGAGGCCACATCAGGTTTAATGAACCTTGAAAACATATATGTGGCATGGATCTTATTCACAGCCTCATCTGATTTGTAGCACAATGCTAGTCTGCTGTTCAGGGCCTTTTTTCCCCCTTTCTTTCTTTTCTGCTGACTCAACCACACACTCCAGTACTTGACAGGCACGGCATTATTCTGTTGTGTCTTGTGGCTGCAGCCATGGGTAACAGACAGAGTTGAGAAGATGCGTTTTATAAAACTGACAAGAAATATGCATTTCTATATATAGGTATTCAAACTGCTCCGTTCTTCATGGTGTCCAGGTTCAGAAAACTGGACAACACTTGTGCGATTATTTAACCAGTTTATTACATCTTAATGGGTTATGTGCTTACATGAGTGTAAGCCTCAGTGGTCCCATAGGTGTTGTGAGCTGACATGTTCATAATGGGGGGGGGGCTGGGCAGCCAGTCAATGTTGGACCCCCCCAGAGGTTTTTACTCTCCATACTGTGGCCTTTTTGGTTCTTCTCCTCCGTTGTCGCCTGGCTTTATCTTTCCTTTTTTATGGCTTTAGTTTATTTTTAACTTCAATTATTCCATCTACTGTCATTTGTTCTAATTACTGTATTTCATTCCTGCAAAGTGCCTTGAGGCAACTTGTTGTGAAAAGGTGCTATATAAAAATACTGAACTGAATGCCAGTGAACAACAATTATTTATTTTATTATTTATTTAATTAATTCCTTATTGGTCCCACAGTGCGGAAATTCGTTCTCTGCATTCAACCCATCCCCTGGGGAAGCAGTGGGCAGCCATTTTTCAGCACCCAGGGGGCTAGCATGGACTGTCTTTCTCAAGGAAACACCTGCTGACTGAGGTGGGATATGAACTGGAAAACTTCCACATCCCAGCCTGATGTCCTGTTTGTTAAACTAGTCCCATGTCGGCGTCATTATATGTGCAAATCCGCAGCAGCTATTCATTCTATGCATGTCACATGTTATTTCAATGAAAATATGATTCTTTCCAAACCCTTGGTTTCCAATGACGTACAGATATCTACATGCAAGCAATAAAGCAGGATTCTCCCCCAACACCTGGGCAATGCAGTTTCATATCCTGATATCAGGGTTATAGGCTGTGCGGTGTGAGGTTCACCTGAGGTTTGGTTCTCATACACTATAAGAGTCACATAGTGTTTTCCATTTCACCATATCTCTTTATATGCAACTGGGAGAACAGTGCGTGTGCATGGGTTTAAAGTAAAGGCCAAACCTCAGTGTTATATTCAAGGATTTTAGCTTCTTGCACATCTACTAAGGCAAAAAAATGAAAACTACGGCAAGCCTTGCTGTTTATCTCTGTGGAGAGACAGTTTGAATATGCCGTGTCCTTTCAATGTTGAACAAAAGCAGCTGATGTCGTGTTTGTTGCCAGATATGCAAATGAGGCATTAAGGTGTCGACTCTCTGTACCTGACAAAGGTGTGAGGTACGGGGCTACTAGCGCGTTGTCATCAGCTCTCTGGTTACTCCTCCGACCTGAGGCGCGGAGTTCCTCGCAAGTGATTAAATCCCATTGCGATAATGGATTCGGCCTCAGTGTACCCAACCTTCTCTCAGGGCCAATAAGTCTCTCAGAAGGCTTTTTCTCAATTTTCCATGCTCCGTTGGAAAACTGCTGACTCCAGGACATAAAAAAAAAATCAGTCACACAATGAACTTTACAAGTCATATTATCTTGCCGTTTGCAGTTTTGCTTCAGCACATACAAAGCTGAATGAAAATACGGGGCGAGGTTTGCACGTACGTGCCGGGGTGTGCAAACGGTCAGAATCAGAGCGAGATTTCAGCAAAGAAAGGCTGTAGATCGTCACAAGTGGAGCTTTGAATCAGAATTATGGAACAGCACGGATGATGGAAACTCTGCTATAGTATTAATTTTGTCTGTGTTAGCCTATGCAAGTCAACATTTATTTTGTGTTTATATTTGGGTATTTATGATAACGCTCCATTTATTGTATTACAGTTTAGTGCCTGATATGAAAAAATAACATATTGCGAGCAACTCCATAAAAATAGTCCTTACTTGCAGTATTCTACTGGCCTAAAATATGATGAATACTGGGCTGATATTCGTTTCATTATAAAATTGGAATGTATTCGATTCCTCTGTGTGACAGATAAAGACTGACAGTATGTGTTAACTGGCAGGAGGTGGGACAAGGACACAGAGTTTCACTTTCAGTGAGTTCAGTGCATAAGAGCTTTTCAGTCCTAATTAGACTCCATTGATGACAGCCAGCTGGAACTGAGGGCTCTGTTAGAGATAAAAAGAGCCAGGCGAACTGTAGAAAGTGGGGATGGCCTCTCTCAGCAGGCTTTTATGGCTACTCGCTGTGGGGCGTAAATACAGTTAAAATTTATTTTTTATTATTGTTTGCACGTTTTTAATTTCCGTTGGGATCCCGGTTCGGTACGCCTTTAAGAGCTGGACACCTTTCCCCCCCTGTATTTTGTTAACATCTTTTAGGTTCCCTAATCCTGAGAGTCGAGGATGAGTAAACTTCAAAAGGTTATTTTCAAAACTGGCACTTTCTGCAACCGCGTGGCATTTAAAAATTTGTCACCCAATAAACTCCTGTCCCGGAGGGGGGGGGGTGGATAAGGACCGGGTGGTGGCGCGCGAGCACGCCGCGCCGGCCCGCGCAGTGGAATCTGCGCACCGAGCCGGGGAGTTGAAAAGCCGCCCCTCCTGCCCGTCTCGTTTCCCTGGGGGTGGCCAGGAGCGCGGAGGCCTGGAACAATCATCCATCAGAGCCAAATGAATAAACATTAGTCGCAGGAGTGATTCATACTCGTCATTTTGCTTTATTCCGCTTTCTTGGCGAAGGAGATTCTAGCTGGCTCAGCACGTAACGACAGCCTACGTTAACGACAGTCGCGAGCCGTGCCACAGATGTGGTGACTTACCACGGACTATATACACACTGATGCATGACAGCGAAATAACATTGCCTGATATCACTCGCATTAAAAAAAACCTGCAGTAATCATGCTTTTGTTCTTATTGTGTGCTTTAATGCTGTTGAATTGTCTCGCTGCGACAGAGGCGCAGACCTTTGTGTGAGCGAGGCGGAGCAGGACCCTGTCTTCCTTGGCGTTAATGTTCTGACTTGAGCGTTAGTTGATATGCAGCCCGGCTGCGAAGTCTGGCTCCTGCACCCGCACGCGCTCCCGGCCGCTCGCCTCTTAAGCGCGCGGACCTTCTCAAGGTGAAAAGGTCTGCGCTGATGAAGCCGGCCTGTCAGCAGAGCTCTTGTTATCGTGCCCACACCAGGACTTGAAACAAGTATAAAAATTTATGCAAAATAAATATAGTAAGCGCAGATAAAAAGTCAGCTGACATAAGAAGCAGTTTATTTCCAGCCTGCTGTACTTTTATTCTTAAATTAATTTGCATTGGAAACCGACTAATTAATCATCTTAGAATGGTAGTCCAATGAGTAATAAATACTTTGTTAAACATTTAGAAGTCGTGAATGCGCGCATACCTTTTCTATAAATCCCCGGCAACTGTTTTATCTGAAATGCAAGAAGCTCTCTTTTATCAAATTACCAAAATAAAACATTGAAATATGTTCCGTCCTTAAATGCAATTTCAATTAGCAGATGTTACATTTTACCCGCGATGATTTGTCTGAAGCAGTTTTGCATTAGTATGCAAATACGAGGCATTTAAAAGTTATTTTCTCCGCCTAGTATTGTGTGGTTTTCAAAAGGCTGAGTGCAGCAAAATAAAAGTTTGTTTCCTTTTCATCACAGTCTCCGGTGTATTTTATATGCACTTATAACCTCTTGGCTAGTGCTGCTGCTCAGTAGAGGAACGCGCACAAAAGGCTTCTGAAAAGAGAACGAAACTGAACTGGAGGCTCAATGGTACGACTGGGTGAAAGCGGCATCAATGAACGTAACGCAGCAGAGAAAAAGCAAACGCGCTTTACGCCGCGTTTTGCATTTCTTCGTTTTACCAGCGGATCCTATAAATAAGAATTCTATAAATAAAGGTTCACTCAGCGAGGCGATAAACAAATAAATCATTTGTGAGTAAAAACCTGGGGAGGTACGGCATTTATTTTCTACCCAGGTTAGGTGTAATGTGAATGTAATTTTTTCATCATATTAAACCCTTGAGAACATTTGGGACAAAGTCTCGGGGACGTTTCTTTGCTAGGAAATCAGACACAAAACTACCCGCAAGTCCATGAAGCATGTTCAGTGCATGTCCGGACCACCAGGATGTGATCTTGTTTGGACCCTCTAAGGAGGGCTACAGTATTCATAGAGCTGCCTTGAACACTTAAAGGACCATGCAAAGGAAATGAATAAGTGTCAGTTTATGATGGCTTTTTGTGGGCTTATCAGGAAAGTTTCTGTGTGAGGATGGTAATGAAAGTAACACAATTAATAGCCATTTTCTAACAACAGGTTATTCAAAATATTCCTGGTATTCCTAGATTATGTTTCTCTTTAATCTATGAAGACATCTTAATTACTCCCCCATATAACACTACCTTACTCGAGTTAAGGCAGTGTTTCTAAAAACATCTTTCCTTGGGTCATTCCGCCTTCCTGGAATAACGGAGGAGCTGTAATTGGTCTGAAGCGATATCTCAGCAGACCAATCAAGCTGCGAGTCCTGACGGAGCAGGTTAATGCAGACCGCAGGCTGCAGCAGCACGGAGCCGCTGCTCCGTCATCGAGCAACGTCGGGGTTTCTCTTGATTTTTCCGGTTTCACGACTCTCAAACACCCTTCTTCCTTAACCACGGCACTTACTCCTTTCTGGAAGTTCTCCATCAGATTTTGCTTAGAACTAACAGCATCTCTGTGTTGTGGAAGTATATTCTACTTCTCTTTTAATTATTCCCAGCACATGTAGATGAGAGTCGAAGGATTTCGAGTTTCTGCACTGTAAAGTGTTGAACCTTTACAGTTTTCCTGTAGTACTGCTTTACTGTATAAAAATGCCTATCCCTTAATGGTCCTTCTAATTCCTTACAAAACAGATTCATTCATGTCAGACTGTCAAAAGCATGCACATTAAAAACACATTATGCTACTATTACATGTATAGGGTCTACTCAGTCATTATGTGATACACTGTAATATAAGGCAGTCTCCCGTGTGCATTTATCCGGAGCGATTAGAAGACCTTGTGTTTTGTAAGATACAAAGAACATGCTGTGTTAATTACGCAAGATATTTTGTCATTATAATGAATGCACTTGTATTTGAAAATAATTTCTGAAACAGAAAGTGTACGATGCTACGACGCATCGATTTCAGCGTGTGCAGGAATTTAGCACGGTGTTTATTTCACTAACTTGTGAAGAACAGACCGATCGTGGTTGGATTGCTGTAAAGCGCGGTCTGAAAAGACGGCCGTACACTGGAGCAACGACTGGTCAGCCGTCGGTGCCATCGTGAAACAATGCGCCTGTGTATGTGGTGGACCTCCCACTATAACGTGAGTTTTACCGTTCAAACGTCCGTTGTGATTCAGCATCCCGGGTCACTATGAAATATTTATCATTATACGCCGTACGTGTAGGGAACACAATGGAACTGAGCCAAGTGTTTGTGTATTATAAAAATGTTTTACATTTTTAAGGGCGGTTTACTTTCGTATTTCACTTGTTTGGAAACATTTTTATTCGTGGGAAATGGATCTACTTCTGTTGTAAGTAAGGCAAGGGTAGATTGCCACCATTATTAAAATAAGGTAAAATGTTCCCTAATGCTGTAATTATTACTGTGTACCTTATATATGCACACGCCAGATCTGTGCTCTG
Organism: Chitala chitala; assembly: GCA_025773905.1. NCBI lineage: Eukaryota > Metazoa > Chordata > Actinopteri > Osteoglossiformes > Notopteridae > Chitala > Chitala chitala. Next base: position 1,149,729 of record JABJVR010000013.1, on the reverse strand, counting down.
TGTAATTCGTAGCTGTTGTCCCTAGAGGTCTCTGTTTCACACCTCTAGTTAACCCTTTGTGAATGGTAAAGATCATTATAATGTGCGTGTGCGTGTAGGTTTATTATTTAAATATAATACTGCATTTAGGTGTACAAGATGCGGTGCCAAAGGAATTCATCACCCTTTTAAATGTATTAAACATTAAATATGAATATTATGTATAGAATTGCTGCTTGTACATCTGGTTGCTATCGCAGTGTAATGGAGCGTAATGCACATACAGAATCGCATGTGATTTGCTAAACGTGATTATGTTAATAAATTTTAAAAAAGCATTGGGGAAATTTGTGACTTGTGTCATGAGCAGTGTTACCCCTCCCCCATCCTTTTTTTTCATGACCGAATGTAGCTTCAGCTCCATGCCTTATATAAAGTGTTATATTTAAGAGGAATGCATTTATATGCTAACTAGCCTTGAATGTTTGGATGAAAAAACATGGTCTTAAGTATTTACTAAGTAGATTATATGTCAAGCTCAAATATTGTTGGATTGTTTCCACAAATCGGTAAATTCTCTTCTGAGCAGCAGGGGGCGCTCTCGTAGAGTCAACACGATATTCAAATTCAGGACTATAAAGATTAACTTGGAATTCATCTATTTCGGTGGACATGAGTTCTCATACCTTTGTAATAAATTCAACTGTCTTGCTAAATTTTAGTACCTTCTTACACCAAAAAGTCAACTAATTTAATCACAAAATGCTGGTTGGTTAGCTGTAATATCAGTTAATAACCCACCAGTTTATGGCTCACGCCTGTTGTTCTCCTTTATTGTTCACTCAGCTGCATACACAAAAACATTAACAACATCAAAAAACTTTACACATTGTTATAAAAGATGAACTACGCCTCCCCATGCAAAAAATTTGCCCTTGGTGGCATTCAGTACTTTAAGTCTTTCCAAATTGGTCACTTCACATGTTAAATACATATATTTACACAAAAATTTAAAAACATTGAAAAATAAATACTTTTCCCACACGTGACACTGTTTCATTCTCACAACATGCAAAAACAATATAAAAATAGACTTCTTATATACACCAATATAAATATAAACAGTAATTTTAAAATACAAGGATTATTCACCCACGTTGTGTACACCATATACCAAGTCAACAAGCGCAACACACCTGAACATTTAGCATTCACCAAGACATATACATTAAAAATACAAATGGAACCATAACCGCAGTTCGTTAGGTTATCAAACACCAGTAAAGATGCAGTAAAGGTGAACTGTCCTCCATGTCAGGCTCGTCTCTCTATTCTAGCTCTGCTGAACGCCTTGCAGCAGCTTGTTAATCTCAGCCACGAGTTCGCTGGCGTCCATGACGTCACGTCGGCTGTCGCCACGCTTGCCCTGCACGTGGCCGAGGACGTTGTCGAACTCGTCCTCCTCGTAGTTCTCTGGGATCTCCTCCATGGCCGGCAGCCATTTCAGGGGGGGCTGGGCGGCCTGGCTGGGCCCAATGCTGCTGCCCGGGTTCTGGAAGTGCGTGCTGGCCGCCCAGGCAGCCACGCCCTGTGGGTACAGCGAGGCCTTTCCTGGCAGGTGGCCCTTGCGGCGCTCAAGGGAGCCGGCCCGGTCCGTCTCGCAGCACTCCGCGTACGAGTCCAAGGACGGGGGCAGCAGGCGCTGGAAGACACTACTCATCTCCGAGAGCAGGGAGGGACCACACAGATCGCCCTCTTCGTCCTCCTCTTCCTCCCCCCTGCCCTCGGACTCCTTGCCAAAGGTGGAGAAGCTCCGCTTGCAGTCGGCAGAGCTGGCACACTCATGTTCCTCCTCAGTCGCCGCCTGCTGGGGGTCCTCCCCAGGCATGAACATGTTGCTCCTGTAGTCGGACGGAGCCGGTGGGGGGGTTGGGGGCATCCAGCACTGGTCGGAGTGACCCAGGACCCGGCATTCCTCTGTGCACAGCTTCATTGCTAAAAAAGAAGAAAGACGACAGGTATTGGTCTTAGGGAAGTTACAATGGTGACCAATTAATCCCACATTTGCTCGATAAGGAACTGCGAACGTACTCTAACAGCCGTGGTCAAACGACACCCCGACGGCAGCTGGCACGGGCTGTTATGGAGTTCACACATAAAAGCATTTGAGATATCTGTCATTTAAACTGAAATGCTTACAAGCAACAGACACATAAACACAGCTGGTCCATTATTCCTTGTAAATATCATCTCAGTCTTTACAAGTACTTGTGATAATTTGATTATCATGGGAAAAAAACAGTGAAAAGTAGTCTTTCTGTTGCATAAACAAATTATAACATTTTAAGACAGCTGTGATACACAAAATCTTTTAAACTGAGACACTAGAGACAGAAAGAGACAAGTGCTTTTTAAAAGTTAGCACGACTAAGAATAAAGATTTTGTATTTTGAGTGAGAATTTCAGATCCATGTTCAGTTCAGATGTATGTCAGTGTAACACATTATTTAAATCAGAGATGCCAGCTGTTAACATTCATAATGTAATGAACACTAATCAGTTGTATTTTTGTGAAATTAAGGACCCATTAACTTTGAAATGGTCATTTATAATAACTCTTAATAAACAATAATAACAAAATTCCGTCCATCTGAAAGCTGAAATTAATATCAGGCATTTTTTATCCCATCTGACTGAAGCAACATCAAAAAAAGATTAAAGCCTCTGAAACACAAACACTGTTTCAAAGTGTGGATTGTAATTCAAAAACTGCATCCATATCTAGACTCAGAAATAATTATATTCAAGATGAAGTCTTTTCATCTAAAAAAATAACAGATTATTCTGACTTTTTTTTCCCCACAATCATGCTAATTTACTGATAAGCTCAAAGTCACTCAGAAAGTGCTTATCTCTCTTTGTGGAACAGAGAAAAATTGCATCAGTATGTCCAGATATGCAGGTTTTTTAAATTTATATTTTTAAACTTCTTTTACATAATCCTTAAAGCATATGTAATGCACTATGGAGCATTTTCGGCCATGGTGGTTGAAATTGCTTGTAGCCTATGTTGTCATGCATACCTGAGTTTAGTCTGGAGTGCCCGTCATTGAAGAATATTTCACTAAAACCCTCACCCAGCAGTCTGTCAATGGGAGACTCTCGTCCCACATCACAGTCACTGTCCCCAGCCTCACTGTCCCCCCGTCCACTGTCCTTCAGGCTGAATTTATCCATATCTTGCAGAGCATATCTGTGAAAAAAGAAGGCAGAGCGAATGAGGTTTTGTCATTTAATTCCTAATCTGTAATGGCACAATCTATCTGATCTTGGTTAATTTGGCATACATGCACTGTTTTTTTCTCGCCCTGAAATACATTTCAGCACTTGCCACCTTAGCCACGGAGATGATTACACACAAAGCAGGGGTTATGATATCCTAGCACAGTGTTAAAACTGCTGGAATATCTCTATTGGCTACTGCTGTAAAACGTAATACCAGGATGCTGTTTTTTTCATCTTGTATTTTTTTAAATGTACTCTGCACACCACACAATGCGTGGCCAAAAAAAAAAAAAAAAAAAAAGATCCTAATTAGTAATTTCACAAACACAACAGCCCGACTTGTATGTACATTCACAGATGAGGACCAAAATTGTCGAAAGCCTTCCCATGCATATGTCTGTTTTTAAAACGGCGATTTAAACACAAAGCACGGTTCCAGATGGAACAGGTCTTTGTTCTGCAGCAGCAGCAGAAACGGAACCTCATTTTATGGTGTTTCTCCTCATCTTGAAAGCACATCCCAAGAACCCCAGCAACACGTTTCGTCAGTGCACTACAGCCCCCCCTCCACCCCCCGAGATGGACCAGCCAATGGCTGAACTGGAATCCAAACTCAGACTAGATTACCTGTAGCTTCTCGAGTACTTATTCCCACGGAAACTTGGTCTTGGTTGGTACTGGCCCTGATGGAGCATGGACAGAAGCTGTGAGACTTGCTATATTAAAAATAAAATCATGGAGGGGGGAGAAATGAATGCTCATGGAACACATGGTGAACAAAAACCAATGAACATGGACACACATGGCATGATGAGCAAACCTACGTGATGCGTAAAACTGCAACTGAGAGTGACACATGAAATCAAAGACGCTGGACACAATCTCATTGACATATATTATAAAGCCCGTGAAATGAATCGGAATGAATACATTTTAAATGACCCTAGGCTTAGCCATAAAATAAGTAATTCTATGAAAACCAAAGCAAACTCTGATAGTAAAAGGATAAAAACAGTGGTGATTTGGATTTGGAAGGATGGGGGGATGGAGGAGGGAAATTGGGTCATTTAGGCAAAAGAAAATAGCAGCAGCAGGATTACAGCAGACATTGTGTAGCTGAGTCTGAATGTGGTGATATCTTACCTCTACTGGTGGAGTGGCGTGGGTTAGCTCAAGGGCAAAGTTCTCTGGCATGTGATTGGAGGATATTGTGACCAGGCTGTTCAGAGATTGCCTGCTATGGTGACTCTGCCTGTTGCCCATCTGACCCCTCTCCATCGCAGGTGAGGAGGACGGTGACCTGTGGTGGGACCTGATTGGCAGGGTCCCGTTGGCCGTAGGGACGAGGGTGATGTCACCCTTGTGCACCTGCCGGGAGGGCTTTTTGGGGTTCGTCTGGTACATCGACTCCGCCACCCTGCAGTTGTAGGAGTGCATGTCGTTCTTCTCCCTGCTGCACCTGGTGGCAAACATCACCATGACGACCAGGAGGATGGCACAGATGGCCCCCAGGGATATGATGATGATCATGGAAACATCTAGGGTTGTTTCTCTGCTGCTGTCAGACATGGAGTCATGGTTGTGGATGTTCTCGTGCAATGTGCACTTGAGAACTGCCTTGGCACTTAGTCTGGTAGGCCCTCCATCCTGAACCATCACCAGCAGTTCAAAATGTTCCCGGGGCACATCTCTCATGCTGACGTTGGTCCGTATCTCACATTTCTTTGGGTCCATGGTGAAGTAGCTCTCTTCGTTGCCAGACACAATGGAGCACGTCAGCTCCGCATTGACACCTGTGTCCTGGTCGGTCGCCCTTATGACGGTGACAATCTGCCCCACCCCAGAAGAAAGCGAAATGGGAATGTCGGCTGTATAGTTCCGCAGCTGCGGGGCAACAATCACAGGCGGGTTGTCGTTCTCATCCAGGACGGTGAGCAGGACGGTAGCGTTGCTCGTCAACTGCAAGCCCCCACCATCCCTCGCCTGGACGACAAAGACGATCCTGCTCACGTCCTCGTGATCGAAACTCCTCAGCGCGTAGATGGCGCCGTTGGAGGGGTCAATGGTGACGTAGGTTGAGATAGAGCTGTCCTGAACAAAGCTCTCTAGAATGGTGTAGGTGACCTGCCCGTTAGTGTCGAGGTCGGGGTCGCTGGCCACAACCAATGTCACATAGTCTCCGGGAGAGTTGTTTTCAGGCACGAAGACTTCATATGTGCTTTTCTCAAACCGAGGTGGATTGTCGTTTTCATCTAAAACATGCACAGTGAAATGCTTGATTGTAGAAAGACTTGGAATGCCCCTGTCTTCTGCTATAACCGTTAAACTGTACTCTGACCTCTTCTCTCTGTCCAGAGAAACATTGGTTAAAATCATGTAGTTCTTCTCATATGTCTTCTGCAGCTTGAAATGTCCGTGTCCATGGAGTCTGCACACAACCTCTCCATTCAGGCCAGAGTCCAGGTCTTCAACTCTCACTAGTGCTATAAAAGTATCTAGCGGGGCGCCCTCAGATACATAAGCGACCTGTTCTTTGCCCGGAGTCATTAAGTTAATGTTGATTTCAGGCTTATTGTCATTAACGTCAACCACTTTAATGATAATCTTGCAGTGTGCTGGAATTGAATTGGGTCCAAGGTCCTGAGCTTGAACATCAATCTCATAAGACAGAGTACTCTCAAAGTCCACTCTCTTCAGCAGAGTTAGCTGGCCAGTTTCTGCATTAATTTTAAATGTGTCCAGTATCTTTTGAGACACATGGCTACTAAACGAATACACAATTTTCCCATTGGTCCCCTCATCCGGATCAGTTGCATTAAGGTCAATTAGTACAGATCCCACTGGTGAATTTTCTGGAAGATTGATTATGTATGATTGCTCCTCAAATAACGGACTGTTATCATTGGAGTCTGAGATGCTTATCTTAAGAAGGGTCGATCCAGATCTTGACGGTACACCTGTGTCTGATGCAATTAGTTTAAGTTCGTAACTCGATTGCAACTCCCTGTCTAATTCTTTAACCACAACAAGCTCTGCATACTTCGCACCGTCGGTCCTTGTTTTTATGTCGATTTTAAAGAAGTTGTTCGGGGTCAAAGAATATGTGTGCAGCGAGTTTTCACCGACGTCCGGATCAGTAGCGCTGTCCAGAGGGATTCTGGTACCCACTGCAGCACTCTCTGATATCTCAATGGGGATGACGGAACGCGAAAACTGTGGAGAATTATCATTAATGTCCAACACCTCCACCTTTACGTTGAACAGTTGCAAATGCTCCGTGGGAAGGGTAATAACATCAAATTCAATGGAACAATTCAGGTTTATATCACAGAGCTTTTCCCGGTCAATTTTCGCTCCGATACTGATCTCCCCGTCATCTTCTCGAACAGAGAGAAAAGAGGTGCTCCCTCTAGGCATCGCACGGAACCGCAGAGAAACCGAACTTGGGAGTTTAGATAACACGTCAGCCACGTCTTCCTTAAGTCTTGCTATCACTGTTCCTACTTTTTGTTCTTCGTAAACTTTATATCTCAAGTTCTTACCTGACACGTAATGCGTTATGGTTGCCAGTACAAGAATCCCCGCGAATGTCTGCCAGAGAAGGTCTTTTCCTTTTGTAGTAGTCATTTTGAAAGGGATCTGAACGGATTTTTAGGTATTCCCACAAAAAGCTAGATCTTATTGTTATTTGTTTTTTTTTTTTCTTAAAACTTGTTCGTTTGTAATTCCTTCGAGTCCATGTAGTAACCTTTTAAATGCGCACCGCAAAATGATGAGTTGAAGTTACGAAAGCTTTAAGATAAAAATATATACATGCAAATAAAGTAAAAACGTGTTTTTGCATCCAGATTTCTAGATGTTCACCGGTAAAAATGTGTTACGAACGCTCACGTTATTTGTGGGATGCGCAACTCCACGCGCGCGTGCCGTGCGCTCCTGCTGTCTGTGCGCTCCTGCTGTCTGTGCTGGTGTCTCTCCGCAGACTGTCTGTCCCACATAGCCCGCCCCAAACTAAAACTGCAGCTTTTCTTGAGCTCAGACAAAACGCTTCCCAAATCAAGCGCTGCCCCCGTAGCTCCTCGGTGTCCACTCGAAACAGAGCAGCTATTGACTCACAAAAGAACTAGTGGCATGAACCCCGCCTTTTGGGGCTCCTGTCTCAGAACGTGCCCTAACAAAAGATGAAGCAAATTACTGAAGAACAACTCTTTTTTTACACCAATAGTCCGTATTTAGAGCAAGGAATGAAAAACAGAATTCTGAGTGCGCAAAGCAGCTGGATTTAATTCTACCGTTGACCCCTTTGAATAAAAATGCTCGTAAGATGTAATAAAAGAAAAGCACCTTGCTCCATTTTTGATTAGAGTAGTTACTAATGCACAAATCAACAAGTGGAACTAATAATACAAAATATTGCATACTTATACGTGGAGTTTTAACGCGTCTTATTTACTGATTGCATCTTCAACAATTCCAGCAGCGCATATTAAAGGTCAAATAATTTTTTAAATATAAAATACAACATTAATTTAGCCTAGGGTGTGTTTATTTTCACTTCCAAAATTCCCATCTGTTTTCTACCATATAACTGTTATCAACTCTTTCACTTGAATTAAACAATGCAGCAAGTGGAGGTTAAAATGATCAGTTGTAATGGATGTTCTTAGTACTATGGAGCGGAGGTAAGCACTGCCCCGTGAACTCTACAGTTTAGAACTACAACTATGGGACTCTGGGAATGTGGGATCGCCGATCACCATAGCGGTCTAAAAAAGCTTCGCATAAACATAAGAAACTGCGGGATTCAAAGACCCACGACCATCTGGCGCAAATCTCCAACGATCCGACCCAATAATTATATCAGTTCAGCTCTGAAGTTAAAAAAATCAGATCCTATTGAGAGCGTGATTCCGAGATAATCTAATTCAGTTTCTTCACGCTCTTGTCTGCAGGAGAGTATATACAGCTTCCCAAAGCGGTTTTGTGCGATCCACCAGCAACGTCCATTCATCCCGCAATTAAAAGAAACCATAACTTTCATTTGCATAATACACGCCACACACAATGTCTCAGACTGAAACGCACGTGAATATCCCCCGCCCCCGTCCGATCTCCACCATCACCCAGCGGTCACGCAACCTGCGAAACGTATTTTATCACAATCTTTTTTCGTAAGAAAAGACTAGCCAGCGATCCAAAACACCATCTATTTTTTTGTAAATAATGGGTCAATGATCAATTATCCCAGATGTGCTTCCGTTTTTAAACAGCAACTTCCATACTGAACATTCTGAGTAATAATAATAATAATAATAATAATAATAATAATAATAATAATAATAATAATAATAATAATACATTTGTCCACTTTCTGCATCATTACTACCGCTGCAAGTGTCAGCTACGTAATCGGGGGAAAGAGTGAACGTATTTGTCACTTTGGTCCAACTTTCTAACCCATTTAATAGGTAGACTCGGGCGACAACACTGCTGCGCTCTGATCAAGTTAGATACGGGCTGATGGTCTACAATCTTCCTCTTTTAGCTACCCATCCACGGAATGGCCTCAAAGGCTTTCAGTGTTGTTTTTGCTGGACGTTAATCACATTTCCGACACAAAAGAGCCTGAACGTGCTTTTGTTTAGAAGGAGAAGGTCTTTATATACGTAATCCTCTGCCCATTCCTGGGAAATAAATCATGAAGGGGGTTTGTAAGTTCCAGAGGCAGATGCAAACTTAATACATTTAGACACGTTTCCTAAGTTCAACGCACATAATAAACACTGAAAAGAATAAAGGTCTCGTGCAAATATAAGCTCTTAGGAGTGTATGATTGAGAAAACAGGTGCTGTGACAAAGCTGGCTGTATAGATCCATTATATATATATACACACACACACATATATATATATATATATATATATATACTCACTGCATGAAAGTGAAGCTAAATGACTCTAAGTTCCGTTCAGTTTGTGTCGACACGATGGTGCCCAAACTGTAATAAATTCAAATGTTTAAAAAATTTACAACACTGCTGCACAGTCCACAATGATAACTGTCGTCAATATTGAAGTGTATTAAATTAATCCCAGGCGATTTAACCCTGTCCCAAGTCTTTGCACTAGTGTTTCCTAGTTTTTATTTTTGCCCAGTTTATTTCGCTTGCTTCTTCAAACTTGTTGAAAGCGATGCCACTGAACTTTGTCATTGAAATGAAGGCGAGCCGGCTAACAATGGATTTGGCAGGTGGAACCAAGCCACGAAGATCTCCGCTATAACTGCGGGGAGTCCGCACGTCACTCACAAGTTTGCGCCGCTGGAATGCGCGCTCTGGAGAGCTGTTGTACAGGCACGCGTGCATCTGCCGCCTAGTCTGTCTCATTACCATTCATTCAATTAGCTCCTGGGGACTTCGGACTCAACAGAGGCATTCAATTTTACTGCCCCTCGGAGGCCTCGACAATACTTATTGTTATTCATCTGTAAACCAAATCTCGCCCTTCTATAACAAGAGAGGTTTAAGGCTTTATAACACGTGGAGACGATACGTTTCACGAGAGGACATAATCTAAATTCGGCGTGTCCTCTGTTCAGTCCTACCAAATAAATCACTTTTATTTTTCCGCTTTAAAACAAACATCTAAAAAAAGAACATCTGATCTAACGATAGTTTATATAGAACCCTTTTCTATCAACGTGCTTATTTTTCATTTATATTTCTGTTGCGTTTACACTGTTTTATTGAACATTCTACATACGATACATTTTGAAAAATCAGCATAAGATGACCGTATCGTTGCATGTTCAGTTCTGCACCAATAAAACATGCATGTTAATTCTTGTAAACAGTTTTTAACTCTAATTCATTCCATTTTCAATCTGAGCAGTCAGTACTGGCAAGTCACTCCTTAATCAATTAACAACTTCAACGTTATTGCATAGTGCACCGATGCCTCATACCAGAAACATACAAATTGATCGATATAGAAGATGACTGACTGACTGACCATATTATTTCATATCAAAATAAGAAGTTCACAAGGTCGGTTTTCCACATGTAAACTCTGAGTAGGTTCAACGGCTGGGTAATGTGCTATGGCTTCTCAGCTGCTAGAATATATTATATATATATATATATATATATATATATATATATATATAGTGCCTTCTCTGAGTCCTGCTC
>JABJVR010000013.1:1099631-1139179 GCA_025773905.1 Chitala chitala | reverse complement strand
GGGGGGCTAAATCTTATCCTAAGCTATAGCTCCCTCTGGTGTCTCGATTATGTATTGCTAGTAATGACTAACCAGAAATAATGTTTATTTGCATTAATTGATGATGTATGTATTTATTGATAAAGTTAATATCCTCGTGCTTAATAGATTATTTTCGTAGGATCAATTATTGCCCATTGTTTGGTTACTATGGTAATGCTTCTGTTTTGAAAGGTCTTTTGTCTTATCCTACCACAATTTTTAGGTTCGATGGATTTAAACATTATATATCTATATATATTGTTTGTATTTTGTTTGTATATATGTGTGTGTGTGTGTGTGTGTGTGTGTGTGTGTGTGTGTGTGTGTGTGTGTGTGTGTAAAACAAACAAAGACTGGGGCACTGCCAGCATCGTGGCTCAAACCCTGTATACCAAAGCAATACCATAATGTTTTACTGAACTGAGAATTTCCATCCTCTCCTTCCTTTTGTTCTTCACAGAGTTGTGGTTCCATGCCTATATGTTTAAACAGTACCATCTTTTTTCACAAGGTTAAAGTGCCAAGGGCAGAATGGCTTTTTTTTCTATATATACTTTCTTATGAAGATGAACAAGAATTTACAGGTTTTCTAGCTACACAGATTTGCAGGTTCAGAGACAAGATTACACATAATTGTCCAACATGAGCCTCTGTATTGCATATCACTTATGCATTTGCTCTAAATGTGGACAAATTAAATAATTATTTTAAAGAAAGTAATTGCAGTCATCTTTACATTGCGGAAAATTATGTAAGTGATCAAACTCCACTCAGGATGCAAATGCAGGTAGGACAAGCAGTAATTGAGAATCGGTAGGACAAACTATCAAATATTCAGCATAATCTGTTAATTTCCCTTCCTCGGTTAATGTTTGTCTCCCTGCACAAACACACACATTGTTTGCATTCCGCTAACAATGACTATGTGAATAAATAATAAAAGGTCAGCTGTCAGAAACGCAGGACGAGCGTAGAATGCAGAGCAAGGCATAATTGGGAAGTTCCAGGATATTTATATCAAACGAGGGGGTGACCCAGTTCCGCTAAGACTGTGACCGGCCCCTTGTGCACCTCACAGATAGTTCAGAGTGGTATTCCAGTTTCTCTCAGTGCTGTCAGTGTGTGTTCATTACCTCAAAGCGTTTGTCCAAGTCAGGGTCAGGAGCCCAGACCCAGCGACCGCAGAGGACAGACCCAGGACAGACCCAGAATGGAATGGTAGGTCCACACTCAGTTTGGAGCTGGCAGCCATATGTTGGAAGACACCCACATGAGCTTGGGGGGAACACACAAATGCAGCTCAAATGCATTTGCGTTTGCACCAGATTTGAACCCGCAGCCCTGGATGTGAGGTGACAGTGTAATATCATCGGGTCTGCCAAAAACACACTGAAAACAAAGAAGAAAAAATACAAAATGCTTGTACACAGACTACGGTAAACATGTTGTGCAATATGCCTCTAATGAACTCGGACTACGGTGTTTCATCATTTTCTGGGACAGAGCAGGAAAAATTGTACACACCTGAAGAGAAATGAAGGTGTTCAATGCACAGCTGACCTGGAGTAATGACTTAGCAGTGACGTATGAGGCTCTTCCTGTTGTGGAAGCAGTAATTAGCATGCGACGCTCACAAATTCTCTGATAAGTACTCACTAGATAAAAAGGCAAAGAGATTATTAACACCACTGAACCTGATAAATTAATGAGGTCTGACTAGATTTTACCTCTATTGGGTCACAGCCTCAGAAAACGCTGGAGATGTTGATAAGACAGGCTTATTTTTAGGAGAAAGTGTTTGCACTGTTTATAGCTGTTGTGTTAATTTGTGCACATCTCAGTCTTGTCTTCTGTTGTGCAGCTGCTGTAGTTGATGTTAATCACCGCAGGTCGGTCGAAAAATAAATGTAGCTGCTACGTCCTTTTGAATGCGAGAAGGAATCGAACAGAATACTTTGGGTTTCTGCGTACTCAGTAGCTGGGCTTTTGCCAGACAAATCAATAGACGTATAAATTGAGCTTCCACACACAAAATAAACTCACTTTCCTGCTTCACAATCCCTTGCAGCTGACAGTTTCTGTTCTAACCAAAGAATTTGAATGGAGGTTTTCAGAAAACCCCCCCATCATGGCCTTATGAGCAAAACTGTAGCTGATAAATGCTAATTTGAATATGTCAAAAACTTGACTGAAAATGTGGGTTGATTTCAGTCACAACGCAAGTTCACACTCCCTGTCTTTAAAGTTAACCCAAACTGTGACCACTGGCATTTGATCTCAACGTCCCAAAATTGAGACTGTCATTAGTTCCTGATGGACGATAGCTGATTAGGAGACTTTGAGAAAACACAGTGCTATTGTTGAAAGATGGCTGTGCTTTTAAGAGAGCTCACCTGCAATGAGTCACACCAGTTACACTGATGAGTCATTGTGTGCTCCTGTCCTGCTATCAGTTTATCATTAACACAGACTGACGAAAAAAGAACTTGGTACAACCGAAGGAGGCAGAGGTTAAAACAAAACCCCACCTGTAAATTGTGCTGTTAATTCTAGAGTTGTATGAAGCTACACCTAGTAAAACGTTCCCACTGATGAAAATAAAGGATTCCATTGGTTTCTGATTGGCTGTCCGCCTTGGAGAAGATTGTTTGGAGTGCAGCAGAGGGGCGTGTGGCTGAGCACGCTGATGAGCTGAGATGCACAGAGCTGTGGGCGCGGTGTCATTCCCTGGCAGAGCACCAGCAGAGACAGCCTTGAGTTAACACTCCGGGATGCCTTCCAAGGGGCTGGCAGCCACACACTCTCAAGATGTAACCTCTGGTCCCTGTCCAGGACGTGCGACTCGGGGTTGTCCCCCCGCTGAGTGGACGTCTATAGAGGATCCGTACTTGGGAAACGATCGGCCAGAGGGTCGCTTGGTCACAGGAGCATGATGGGTGTTTGTGTGTGTGTGCACGTGTGTGCAAGTGTATGTGCATGCATGTGTGCATTCTGGGAGAGGGATTTGAGTGTGATTCTCTGAGGAATGTCCCTGCACTGGATGGCACAGAATTCAGTCCTCAAGCTGTCCTTTTGTCATTATCAGAAATCATTTAAAGCTTTGTTGAGATATAGAACCAAGATCTGAAAAGCCAGTGACCAGGTGAGCTTCTGGAAGCAGTTAGCTGGCCAACAGAACCACACAGTGCATGCTTTCCTTATGGAATCTTTAAAAGTAAGGCCAATACAGCTTTGTCAAATCAAATTTATTTATATAGCGCATTTAAACCAAAACAAGTTGTGCCAATGTGTCGTACTAAGAAGTGAGTAATGGGCGCTTTGTGTTAGCAGAGCCTTCCACCTTACCATTATGTCCCAAAGCCCTGGAGATTAGTTCTGACTTGTGCCCACACAAATGCCACTGCCAGGCTGGGATTGGTTTCAACTTGTTTCGTGTGTTTGGCATTGGGTGCCTGGTATCTGCATTACTGGTAATTTTATCTTCATGTTGCTGCAGATCAATGGCCTCAGCGAGCGCCCAGACGCGCATGCAGCCCCTGCACATCTTCACGATCAACGATTACCCCTAGCTCATGGTCGCCAGCTTGGTCCCAGGAACCAGGAAATTGATCTTCATTTTCTGCCAAAAATCATATCCTCCCAAACAATATCGACCCGCCAGTTCTCCTTCGCGTTTGTCCCGGGACCGCGGCGGTAAACAATACCGTGCCGCAGCCCTGTGCAAACGTCGAGCGCTGTTCTCCCGAGTTCCAAGGTCACTGTCTGCTGGAACTGAATGCTAAGTCGCAAATCGACATTCCTTGTTCATTCTGCTTGGCAGCAGATCCCGTCACTTGTGGTTGTTGCTTTTTTACAGCCCCTTACTGTCCCCAACTTGTGTTGAAATTGCTGCCATCTGTAATATGTCAGTGGCGCTTAACTGTCTGAGCTGTGACTTTGCGAACGGTGCGCATTCACCATCTTATTAGTCCAGAAAATAAACATCGACTGCTGCAGTGTAAATTTACCGAAAAGCCAATCGCTAAAATGCTATACTTTAATGGTAAAGACATACTAGTGACCATAATAAGCCTCTGTCAGAACCCACATTAAAAGCCACTCTTGTTACTATTAATGTTGCTGAAGGTGTGTGTGTCTGCTTAGGAGTGAAGGAGAGGTTATACACACATTGATAGGGTCACATTTTACAGTTACTTACTTGTAACACGCAACCGCCGCATACAATGTTAAAACAGGACTTGCACCTTTTCATACAAAATTTAATATCCATCATTTCATAAACTCACTTTCCCGCATTTGACATGGAATTTAATTGTGTAACAATTTTTAGTGCTTTAAATATCATTTGCTTGATTGCATTTGTCTTCCAAATAAACGCTCCTCTCTCCAGTGACTCCTTAAAGTTATTGTCATAAGGTAAATTCATGAAGATTGTTTACAGTGTGAATATATGCTCAGTTATTACCGTAATGTTTCCCTAGCTGTGTTTCTGGAGATGAACGCTTTATTACAAGTTAAATATTACAAGTATTACATTTCCTGCACATAAGGTTTTATTGCCAAAAAAAAAACATTCAACAAAATTAAGAAGTTTAAAAACTCTTTTTTGCAGGGCTTGTTATTTATTATATCTACACTGGAAGCATAATTCACATATAATACAAACACTCTTAGGAACAGCATTTGACCTCTGGAGTTATCTTACATTTTAAAACACACCGGCATCCACTTCAGCATGCTCACACACATTCACACACAAACACACACACACAAAAACTATGTAACTTTAGCGTAAATTCTGGCAGCACATGACAACACACTGAACTGTAGTTGAAACGTTCAAGATCGGTCATGTTACGGCCCCGGTTCTGCTGTCGAGTGGGTATTCAATAGTTGCATCCTTCAATATTCTGGCGGAATGACTTGCATAATAATTTGGAGGGACCTGCTGATTGTATCTGAAACAATAAAAAGGTAACGGTCATTGAGATAGGCACACAGGCCAATCTCACTCTCACTGTGGTCAAACCTAACCGCTTACGAGACTGTGGTCGCTCCACCAGTGATTGCCGTTATTGCTTACCAGAAATTCTCTGCAGCCATTTTGGCTTGCTGCACACAAGCAGGATGTAGTAGGCCGGAAAACCGGTTAAGCTGATGGCAAAGCCGATGCTGGTGTTCAACGGGTCCGAGTAGAACGAGAAGAAGACCATGAAGAAGCAGGTGAAGGAAAACATGGCCGGGAGGAACAAAGGCACCTGTCGGGCGAGCGAAGAATCGGTCATCTTGCAACGACCACAGCGGCGCCTTCAAAATTTTTTACAACTTAGAGTCGATGTCGATCGATCGTTCTTTAAGATGGGCTCAGTGAGGCACCTGCTGGAACTGGAAACAGCTACAAGAGCACAGTTGAATTCATTTTGACTGTATTTTGTTCATAAGTTGAATTCAGGATTTACTGCCTCAGTTTTGTCAATACCATGGTAAGTTCCATTGCAAGGTACAAAACAGAGTAACAAATAACATCACTAATAACATTCCAGAGGGAAAGGGTGACATTATGACCTTCAGTTTCCACTAATTTTTAAAATCTGTTCTAGTGTTTCTCATACCGTACACATATTTAGCATGCAGCCTTGAGAGAACACTTGTATGTCACTCCCCTGAGGTAAAGTAAGCACTGAAATGACAGAATAAGCTTTTCTGTTTTACCTGTTCCTTTACCTCTCCCTGCCTTGTGCACCTCTGCACCTAAGTTTGACCTTCCTACAGTTAGCGGCGTTATCCATCTGTGAAGCTGCATTTATACAATATCGGTGTTGTTTTGCTTCACACTGCGTGCACAATTATTAGGTAAGTATTCTGACCTTATAGGTATTTCTATGCATTTTTTCCAACTCCAAGCTGTATAAACTTGAATGCTTAATAGATTTAAGCGTTCTCAGATGATATACGTCTGTGTAATGACGGAGAGTGTGGCCTAAAGTTATTAACACCCTATATAACGGTGTGCATAATTATTAGGCAGCTGTATGGGTTGTGATTATTAAGGATGAGCTAGCTGGACCTTTTTGGATTGCAGATGGACTTAAACTGAATTCCCAAACCTACTGCCAGATCTAGAAGCAAATAGTGATACAGGAAGAAGTCAGTGTCATCTTAAAGGCCATGTTTTTTATACAGGATATGCTCCATCACATTTATCCAAGTACTCCATCACTTGGCTGGTCAGCAAAGGCCTTAAAGATGACAGAATAAAGACCCGTCCCCTTCCACACCTGACTTAAACCCTACTGAGAGCTTGTGGGCCCTTCATAAACATGAGATTTACAGTGAGGGAAGACAACACACCTCTTTGAACACCGTTTGGGAGGCTGTGGTTACTGCTGCAGCAAAAGTTAATTTTCAACAGATGAAGAAACTGATTGAAAAGGTTATTGAAAAGGGTGGCTACTGGTTACTGAATATTTTTGACGCGCCCAAAGTGTTTGTTTCTTAATTTCGACTTGTTTACTTGCTATACTTGTGATTACAAATGAAAATAAACGTGAGATGGGATAAATGTAGTTTTTCATTTAATTGCATGATAATTTTGCACACTAATAGTTCCCTAATAATTACGCACACATATATTCCCCTGAGAAAGCCAAAGCCCACTTTTCCTTCGCTAAACATTCAGGTTTGAGGTGTATCACTGTTTTCAATTGACTAAGATCACTTTATCTCAATAAACAATAAAACAATACAATAAAATTAAGGAGAAAATTTATCATAAAACAATGTCAAAACTGTTTACACTGACTTTTCAGCCAATTTGTGTTCTAGGTGGCCAAACTTAAACACACCCTGTAATTAAACATAGCTACAACTCAGACATGACTTCTCCCTAACCATCGTTACAGAATTCTGTTTTGACTGTATAAGTTGGCATAACACATTCTGTGGTTATTATTAAAACAAACATACGCATACATATATGAAGGTAAATCAGTACCAGTACATGTTTGTATAAATAAGGACTTTTGTAGGTATATAGTGTTGCGGCTCTTCCCGAAGCACACGGTTACCTTGAAAGGCCTGGGCATGTCAGGGTGCTTATATCGGAGGTAGATAAGGCCCAGGACTGTGATTCCGATGAAGAGCCAGCGCAAGAAGCTCATGAAGTTCAGCAAACTGAAAAGATCCCCTGAGAACAGCAGCAGCACCGACATCGGATACTGTGAAAACAAAGCAGAAGAAAACAGGAAGCGAGTGAAGGCACGGCCGTAACACCCACAGACTACAAGCACCTAACTGTCGTGTCACACTTTGTTCCCAGTCATTCATATGAACTTTAATACTCAAAATGTAATCTCACAGTTGGTGCTCGGGTACGCCATGACGGGGCCTGTAGGCCGTAGGTAATGGAGTTTTGGACGGACAGCTAGTTTATGCTTCGTTGCCGTTTTAAAGCTATGTGATGCGTATTACTAGATATCGTTTCATTTTCTGTGGTAGAGACAAAATTAGGATGGTTTGCAGGGCAACAATATGACTAGATAAAAAATATGTTTAAAAATGTAAAAAACCACTTCAGCGGGGGCCCCAGTCAGCTTGAGGCCCTTGGATTTCTGCCTACTTGTCCTAATGGATAATCCTGCCTTGCTCATATTGCATTTAATAGCATCTGATAAAAGACACAATGCATGTTTATATTTCAGCAGGCCGCTGAAAGATCCTAAGGAAATGTTCTGGGCTTCATGTGAGAGAAGTTCTGGAAGGTGGATGTTCTGTAAGGTGGAGGGTCTTGAAACACAAACTCTCAAATGTTTGAAGGCCTCACCAGGACCAGAACAGCGGGGATCGGCGTGTGTCTATGGACATGGACCATGCAGAGGATCTCAGGCAGCTGACCCTCACGCGACGCTACATAAAACATCCTGACAGGGGAGGAAAAGAGAAGAGAAGGTGAGAGGTGAGGTGGAGAGCGGCACAGAGGACATGGGGAGTCACCGTCACGATCCAATACTGGGTGCGGGTCACCCTCGCCAGGGGGGTGCGCACGCAATCAATACGCGTCATCCTCGCACTGGAAAACGCATGTTAAATGTGTGAAATAAAAATGTTGAACATGTCACCAGGAAAGCAGGTATATTTTTGCCACACAATAAAAGACTTCCTGTAGATTTTCATCCCTTGTCCTTCACCCTATTATTCATGGAACTTTCTGGAACTCAGACAGTAAGCAACTGTCACTCTTTGAAGGCATGCTTTCTAATTAATACTTCAGTTAATTATAAACAGGTTCATGTTTACCTCCACGTATACCTTTTAATCACACCAGCTGCTGTTTACCATCGATTAAATGTACTTGTGTGCCATCATTGATAAACCCCTGAAGCGCTGCACTCTTTTGCTCATGGCATTTCTTAATGTCCGTTTATGGCTGGGTTTATATTTTCTACTTAGCATTACATTATGCCAGTATGCTCCTTTCAAATCTTTTATGTCCAGATGCTTCTGGCCTGCCCTATATCTGTTAGCATCTTCTGGGACTGAGAGCCAAGGTGGTGGTGCGGGTGCCCACCTGGAGATGGCAAAGAGGGATCCATTCATGCTTCCGAGGCAGGAGAGAGCAACGAAAATGGGTACAACAACTGAGAAACTGCCAAGGGTCTTCTCTGCAAAAGTCTGAAAGATAAAACAATTGACTTTGTAAGGAACAGCTTTTAACAGCAAGGCAGTGACAGAATATGACATTATTTAGTCAAAGTTTATTTATATAGCACTTAACCAAAGTTGACTGAAGCTCTTTACACAGAGTAACAAGTACAATAAATAACATGTTATAACAATTCTAAAGGCAACATACTAATTCTCTGTGTCACAGTCCTCTACTGTGTACTGAAAGCCAAGGTAAATAAATAGGTCTGAAGTCTTGCTTTAAACAAAGTGAGGTCTGAGATGGTGCGAATTTCAGGAGGTAGTGAGTTCCATAGTTTAGGTGCTGCAATGGAAAAGGGAAGAGACGGCAGTTTCTGCTTAGAAGACCTAAGGCATCTGTTCTGTATGCGAGGATGTAAAAGCTCTGAGAGCTAAATTGGTGCCATGAATGGCCTTAAAGGGAAATAATAAGAGTTTAAAATCGATCCTGAAGAGAACAGGGAGCCAATGTAAGGAATGCAGAGTAGGAGTAATATGCTCATATCTTGGGGTATTAGTTAAAAAGTGAGCCGCAGCATTCTGGACCAACTGGAGGGGGGCGAGGGATGTTTGACTGATGCTGACATATAATGCATTACAGTAGTCAAGTGTAAAGGTGATGAAAGCGTGTGTAACCTTTTCTAGATCCGCATGTGATTACAATATTTAATGAGTTGATACGATATATAAAGATTTGTGCAGCTTGCCAGCAAGTCATACGCATGTTTTTACGAAGTTTAGCATTGTAATACGGTGGGACATGCCACATTGATGGTGAAAGGATTTGTACCACAGCCACAGCGTCGGAGAGGAGGAGCTCTTCAACAGACAATACTGCGTAATAGGCCATGTTTATTAGCATGTAGCAGAGGGTGACAATTGCCATGGAGATGCATATGGCCAGAGGTATCGTTCTGAAAAAGAGCGGTAAACGACAAAATGTCATAGCAGCAAAGATCAAACAGACATCCTCATTTAGCATATGTTCAGCACAGCTTGCGTATGTTTTCCTTTACAGTATACCATTACATACTACTGGTACAGGTAGTCCCCGACCTACGATGGAGCGTTCCGATGACCCCGTCGTAACTTGAAAATATCGTAAATCGAGACATGGCCAAAAAACCAAAAACACAGAAAAAAAATATGCGAGACAACTGAACTCTGTCGATCGCTGGCGAGAGTGAGGCGTCTCACAAGGAGATCCGTACATCCCGGCAGGGTCCCAACATATCGTACTGCATACGCTGCTATGTTTGCCTGCTGCGCAAAACTTCAAATATTTTTACAATTTTGTTACATCGCTATTGTCATCGTAAGATTGAACAATCGTAAGTCGCACCATCGTAATTCAGGGACCAACTGCACTACGCAATGTAGAAAAATCTGGCATGAGTGCAACACTAAGGCTGTTAAAAGGGTGTGGCACATATACATTTCCCGTGAAACTGAAAGAGGAAATTACACAGTGCGGTATTATGTGTAAAAATGTGTTTGAGATGAGAATGCAGAAAGTCTTTAAACGGGGCGTCGTTGTGCCATAACAGTTTTTAATGTCCAGACACGTTAATTATCAGGAACGGAATGAAAAATTCCTTGAGTAAGAGGTATGTCAGTTCCCTACAGAGTACTATCTGTCTTGTGAGATCTGCTGCATCAGTCTCTTTATTATGTCTGAATCACACTTGTGTTCGTGGACCTGCAGAGTAAAAGCCAGCTTCTTAGAAGTCAGTGATGTCATCCTCAGTTAAAAGAGCTGCAATAATGTTCAGAGCTGTAAGTGTTCTATACAAGCACAGAGTGTTCTATACAAGCTCCCAGTTGGGCTTTGTAACGTTGTTCTCATCACTTTGGCCGCAGAAAATAAATAGAAATATAGAGTACAAAGTTCAACAGCAAAAGGAGGTGAAATTGATAAATTCCAAAGGATCTTTGAAGAGGTATAAGGCAATTCTTTCGATGAAAAGCTTATGTACTTGGCCGTTATTGGAGTACGTGAGGACCTGCAGAACTGTACGCTAAAATAAGCCTGATGTTAATAGCAAGTAGCGTACAGTGAGCAATGAAATTAGAATTATCTGACCATCTCAGTTACATAGAGCGTGGTGATAATTAAAGTTTCCCTATTCACAGCTGCGTGTAGCTTTAACTGATAGGCAGAAAGGCACCAACATTTTCACATACACTATTCAAAACAACAGCAGTCCATGTTAAGTCACATGCTATACTGCTCACCGATCACAATGGTCCTTATGAGAGAACCACTAACGTGTCTCTAGGAACCTACAAGAAGAGGGAAATCAGCACAGAAAATGAACAGGAAGGTTAGAACGTGAAGCGAAATGTTGCAGAGGAGAACATGCAAAGGCAGCAATGTGTAGGAAACAGGATGAATGCCACTGCTCTTTCTTAGTAAACATACCAAAAGAAAGGATTTGAATAATGTGAAGCCTTTGGAATGCCTTCATAATCAACTTGTGAATTCATAAGCAAGTCATAAATTGCGTATGTAGATTGTACTGTTAATGTTTTATGTATAGAAATACAATGAAGTACATAAAGTCTTTGTAACACTCTGTGACTACTGAAGGTAAAAAGTCAATCATACACATTCCATCGAGTACCTTCAAGTAATATATAGACAATTACATGACGTTTTAGTGAAATCCAACACTTAAAGAGTATCATAATGGACAAATTAAGTTATCTCTCCAGCAAGGAAAAAAAAGTGCCCACTCCTGGTCCTGAAATTTAATGTTATTTATAGTTTTAAATTTATATGACAGTGTTAGGGTCAGCATCTTTTTCTGATTGCTGAGGTTATAAAACGAGAATTTCTCGATATTTTTGCATTGTATATAAATCCAGTGGCTTGATTAAATATGCAGACAGTGACATTTTGTGGTTTTGATGAATGAAAATAATGACTTTCAGAAAATAATGCATAGCTTGTTAACAAAAAGGTAAAAAAAGCCCCGTCTTTTATGCTAATCACTAACTGTCCTTTTCACAGGTTTAACAGATTGTACAGCTGTTATAGGTGAAAACTTACTTTTCTGGATTCTCTACTTCTTCAGTAAGAAAATTCAAGTAAAACCTACAAGAGATGCATGTCATATCAAGAAAAATACACTCTTTAGCATACATGCATATAAATTGTAAAATGGGAAAAATACAAGGTAGAAAACAATAAAGGAAAAGTTAAATGAACAGTGAATGTAACTGAATCGAAGATACACAGGAGGGGAATGTCATACATTCTTCAACACTACCTTAAATGTGGACAGTATATTTTAAAAAATACTTCCAAAAACCTTTTGTTACATTTGGAGCATCTTCAAAGTCACCTAATAACTCACTGTCACCCACATCACTTCCATGGCAATAATTACGGTACGTCGGTTTTCTAAGCTAATTCTTATACTTTTTACTGTATGCCTTATTTTATGTGATGTGTAAAACACTTTGGCCAACTTTCAGTTGTAACAAAGTGCTATATAAATAAAATGTTGATTGATTCATTGGTTGGTTGGTTGGTTGGTTGATTGACTGACTGACTGACTGACTGACTGACTGACTGACAAGCATCAGTGCTGTTTTTACTTTGGCTTCAGGCATGGAACAGGGAAAAGCGAAGTGAATGAGGACAGGGCTTGGCAGTTAACTTACCACCCAGAGTAGGCGTACATCCCTGCGTAAAAGGCCAGAGGGATTCCTGACAGTCTGTTGATGCTCATGTCAAACATGTGGTCAAAGTTTTTGGATTCGCCTGCGTTGATAAAGCAATGCATGCACGACTTGTTATTGAGTTCAGTCAGCATGCAGCATGAGGTAATACTTGTGTGTGTGTGTGTGTGTGTGTGTGTGCGCATGCGTGCATGCATGGGTGTGTGTGTGTGTTTGTGAGTGTGTATACGATTATGCATGCATGTGTGCCTGTATATGTGTGTGTGTGTGTGTGTGTGTGTGTGTGTATGTGTGCGCGGGTGTGTGTGTGCCTGTCTCCCTGACATCTTCACCTCATACATACAGACATAAAGCTCTGATTAATCATTAATCATGAGTATAACTGTATTAACCTGCAGAGTACGCTTGAGTGAAGCAGGCCCAAAGCACACGTTGTATTTCAAAATGAAAAACACTTTTTCATGTTAGCTTTTGGCAATACGGCATAATGATTTACAGTGTTGTTATTAACTCCGTGTTTTAACAACCTTTACATAGCTGAGCCACGCCCACACAGATGATCACGAAGATGACCACGAGTTTGCTTAGCGTCAGGATAATCTGGAAACGTGCCGTCCAGGTGACGCTCATGCAGTTCAGGTACATCACCACCGCTGCGGGGGAAAACGCAGCAACATCTTAGCTTGCAGTGCTTTCTCTTTGCATGTACAATACGAACTCTTGCACTTTAAAAGCGTACTAATTAATCTATTAGTCCATATACATCTATTTCAAAACTTTCCTCGATGAGAATGAAATGCTCTAGATCAGTGGCACATGTCATCTGGTTTGGAATTAAAGCTGCTTCCTTAACGAGTTCAGGTAAAATCAGCTGCGCTGTCGGGGAAAACGCTTGTAACGGTTTTATGTCTTGCTTCGTTCTTGCCACAAGTAAATATAGAATGACTCCCGTAAAGCATCATGTGACTTACAAAAATGTCTCATATTACACAGCCCGGCACCGAAGAACCATCCCATTTATGTCAAAGCTGAAAACCAGCATGTGTAATAATTCTTAAATCCCACTGAATCCAGTCATAGTCGTTTGCTAAAATATATTTTTTTAATGTAAAGCATTTTTTGCAAAAATTGCATTATAGTATAAATTTATGTTTGAATATGATAAATCCTGAATGAAATTGTTAAATATTACTACCAAGTAATGTTACCTTAATTTAAAATGCATATGCAAATTATAAAACTGCAAATAAGCAGAGATAAGGGATGTACAACCCAGTTTTATGCACAGCCATGCGTAAAACTCTAAACAAAATTAAACCAAAAAAGTTACTTACACAATGAGGTGAGTGCAAATTTTCTAATGAAAATAATAATAAAAAAAACTGTCCAAGTAGTACTAAAAGCTAATTATATATATTTTTAATTTAGTTTTTCAGAACTTCTTTCCTATAGACCACTGGTTCTTAACCTCGGGTGCCGACACCCCCAAGGTGTGCGAGAATCAGTTCTTGAGGGTGCGAGGAGATCCGCATTATCTCCATCTCACTTCATTGCTCAGTTAAAATTTTTAGTCTGTCTTATGTGCTGGGGGTGTGGGGTGGAACTTCAAAATCTCAGGGGGTGCCAGGATAAAAAAAAGGTTAAGAACGACTGCTATAGACCTTGTGGATTTTTTCTTATATATTTTTAAATACATTTTTCCCGATCAGCATATATTCCACATGTCCTCAAAAGGAAGGGGAGTGAATTTGATAGCTTACTTATTCCAACAGAGGTAATGAACTTGATTGCCAGGTCAGGTACACCGCACGGCATGAAGACTGGTTCGAGGATGTACCGCCCGAAGGCTAAGGAAATCACGGCCATTCCCGCTGGTCTGCAGCACACGCAAAGTTAAAAATTATACATTATTTCACCTTCCTTATTTCTATACAGTTACTTTTCTGAGATAACATAGGGGGAGAATACATTTTTTTTCCTTCACATTAACTTGATTATTCTTTGTGGTTAAGCGGCAACTCGTGGCTGAGGATTTGACAGAAAGGAGAAAATGTGACAGCAAAGTGTTATCAGCAATGTGGGTGTGTATGGTCACGTGTTCAGGGACTGCTGCATGTGTACTGTGTACTGCTCACCTTATCATGACCAAGTCCACCCAAAGTCTAACGAAAGCCAGCCGTGGACCGAAAGCTTCAAGAATATAAGTGTAGTGACCTCCTGACTTCTTAATGCATGTGCCCAGTTCTGCGTAACACAAGGCTCCTGTGGTGGAGAGAGCAGAGATGGAATGAAGGCAGGAAAACGAAATGCAGGCTACATTAACATGCAAAAGGTGTCATACGCACAAGACAGAAAAATAAAAACAGGTACAATGGCCATTATTCCTTTAACTGGGTTGTCAAGAGCAGAGCTCGTATGTACACAAAGCCTAATCTTAAAGGGCGACGTGTCCGGTTGCACTGGCAGCTTGGCAAGCGGATGACGGGCCCCGCTGAGCCATCGGCCTTCAGTTTAATCAAAATTGCTTCATTTTTGAGAAGACACTGTTCTACTGTGTACCAGCGAAATTACCTACTTATTGCAGGCATTCCAATGGCTGGACGTCTCTGAGCACAACCGAGTTAACATTGGAAAGCAGCGTAAACGGACGTTTCCCCACATTTTACGGTATGCAGGTGTGACACCTGAATGCTGCTGGAAAACAGGAAACTTAAACCTAAATGACCTTAATAAACCTTAATTAAGGTTTAAACCAGCAGCAAGCTACGTCTTGTATAGCTTTAAATTTTGGACTTTCTGCTCATCTAGATAGCCTCTCTTTTGTTAGTAATATCTGCTTGGTGTATCATTTCAAGGTGTATCATTTTTCTTTTTTCATTTATGACACTTTTGCAAGAAACACCTCTTGCTGTGACTGTACAGCATACCTCCAGGACGAGGGCAGAATGTACGGTGTGAGGAAGACCAGCCGAGGAGTGCGCTGGCATTGCTCCAGTGGACAGTGATGAATTGACAGAGCAGGTGCTTCATTTGACCAGTTTCTTTTACCTTTAAACCAAAACGGCCCACAGCGGTGGAACAAGCTACAGCAGCATACTGGCCAGGTTTCCATAGAGACAGAGAGAGACCGGCCCACCGGTGCTTTTTCATTAAACTCAGCGGATCGGAACCGCTCGACGGGGAGCCGCTGCTTCTCTCTCTGTCTCTTTGTCCTAGTTGTGAATAGGTCCCATCCTGCCAGCTCCCTTCCGTAGAACAGCAGCCTCCCGTGGCTGGCTCTTACTTTCTGTTGATTCTGATTTGCTACTAGAATTTCTCGCCAGCTCTGATTCAGAACTTTCTGGTAAATTCCAGAACATTCTGATGAACTCCCAAACATTCTTGGAAACTCAACACCTCCTCCAGATCAGAAATAACAGCTGCATAATTGTTACATGACTCTAAACAATTCCTCACCAACTGGACAGTGTATGGGAGGGGGGGGTTGTCACACTGCATGCTTCCTGTGTGACATTTTAATATGAAGAACATTATTAGCACAGTGTGTTATCAGTGCACAGTTTAATATTAAATAGGATGACATTAATACAAAAATTTAAATATAAATTTTTTATTTTGAAAACGTTTTTAACGTTTAGGAAATTATTTTTTTAAATGATATGCAGTCAAAAAATGAATTTTTCTGAGGAAAAGTTTACACACCCACTCGTTACAGGGCTTTCCCAGCCAGTTCGAGTCCTAACGTGTCAGCCCACGGCCCAATACCGGTCTGGGAAACCAGTTTGGGGAAACTACGGTCTACACAGAAAACTCAAGGACAGCGAATAAATGTTGCATCATGCTTTCACAATATATACCTCTTCAGTGCTACCTTTTGAAAAACAAATATTGACGTTAGCTATTAGGCAAACAATTTTCAAATGCAGTTCAGTTGCCTTTCATTTTAAGTAGGCATTCCATTTACATCACACTGAGGTTGTCTTCCACAGCCTGAGTTCACCTTGCTCAAAACTGCGCCAGTTTTGTGTCCAGTTCAGACCAGCACATCTTAACTCGGCACCACACGCTGTTCTCATTCGAGCCGGTTACGATGGCTCCAAGTGCCGTTAGACAAAGATAAAGAGCACCAGATACATTTTCATTCAGTCCTTCCTCCATAGTCCCCGCTGACAGGCCCTGTGTAAATTTCATTTATAGAAGATGACAGAACAAACTGCAGGAATATTTGCAGTGTGGCATTTGAGCGTCTGGGAATTTGTCCTGTAATTAGTGTCTCTCCACTCAACAAGCTCAGACAGGCATTTTATTGGCTTATATACTATTTTCAGGTTGGGAAACAGTATCCGACCAGCACAGCTTTCAGTGACGACTGCAGTCACAAAAAAACACCAGGCCTGCTGACCTCCGATAGAAGACTCACTTAGAGACGCGTCGCGGTTAGTTCTCCAAATATGGGGATGCCTGCAGATGCTGGCCTCAGCCAGCACTCTCAAAAACCGCGAGCTCACCTTTACTTAGATGTGGCTATTATTGATAGGCGTGTCAGTGTGACGGAAACATCACAGGCCTGAGGTCAGTTTGCACCTTCCCACAAAATTAAGCCTGACGAACTTAATTAGACTTCAGCACAGTTTAAGTAGGTCCCGCTGGCATGTGGATTATCGCCATCGTTCTGATGGGCCTCTTTACTCGTTAAATGTCAGCACACAGTGTTGTGTGTGAGCAGTCTGATTGGCCAAATTCACCCTAAACTTAACTGACAGCGAAATGATGTAATTTTCCCACTGGCTCCAGACAGGTGCTTTTGATACAAATGCTTGTGATGCAAATCTGAAACATAGTTTTTGTAACCAGTGATTAAGATTACATTTAGCAAAAAGAAAAAGCAACACAATAATGCAACACCCTTAGAACTGGAGCCTGCCTCATTAGCCTGCTTACTCACAGTGACCAAGCCACATGTGACACAAAAACTGTTCTACCATTCAGTTAAACAGGAATATTAGTGGAGCTCCAGTTTTTGGGTTACAAACAGAAACTGAAAAAGAGTAAGATATAATTTGTACCTTTTCCTAAAATTCCACAATCTCAAATGTGATTAATAAATGTTTTGCAATTTCTTAATGTTCAATGATTTAAAGGAACATAACTGTAATTATTCTGTTGCTCTCTATTTAAATAAGCCTAAAGATTCAGTATTTAGAATTAAATTTTAATTTACAGGATATCATGGCAGGCACAAAAGTTTGGGAGAAAGTTGAGAATAGTATATTCATTAACTATTACCATTGTATAATCAGCATGTTAGCAGAATTGTTTACTTACCGAACAGTGATAAAATCCCACAGGCAAACCACACCACAAGGGACATTCCAATACTCCCTGTATTCTTCAGGATGCCTTTGGGAGAGATGAAGATCCCGGCTCCAATGATGGTCCCGGTGATGATGGAGATACCACGAACCAAGGTAACCTTCCTCTTCAGCTCCACTTTGTCCTGGGAAGCCACTTGTGTGGAGGGCTTGTGTAAGTCAGCTGTTTCAGGGCCATTCTTTGTGGACACACTTTTACTGACAGGAGTGCTGACAGGAGTGCTGCTAACTGCGGCAGGCTTCCTAAACATGTTAACACATGTGTGGCCTTGACAGAGAAATCAAACTTGAGGCTACTTGTCTCCTGCTTTCTCTGGTGTTGTTCTTTAATAATACTGTCAAGAACTCCCTGTAACTAAGGCCTGTTGCCAGTTGAGTCTCTCTCTCTCTCTCTCTCTCTCTCTCTCTCTCTCTCTCTCTCTCTCTCTCTCTCTCTCTCTCTCTCTCTCTCTCTCCTCTCACACACACTCTCCCACATACACTGTCACTAGCTGCCTTGTCATGATGATTCAGGCCGTTCAGATCGGTGTCACATTGTATTTGTTGACTAAGATTGAGTAACATTTCCAGGTTTGCATCAGCCAGTGCGTTTGCAGCTACCAGACCAATTTGCTTAGTCAACTTTTAAGTTGCCAAACAGGAACTAGTCTTAAACTCATGGAAATACGTCTTTGAAATCTGAGAAGTTTAATGAACATTAGTCATGCCTCTGTTTAAGGTTACATCTGCCACCTACCTCATCCGGTAATACATATATACGCATATTAATATTAACAGACATTAAATCAAATTTGTAAAAATTTACAAATTTGTAAAAAATGTAAAAAAGAAAACATTTATTAAGGAAAAACCTTTTATTTTTCTGCATAGTATGTATACACGTAACTGCGTTTTGAAGTTACAGAAGTCTTGCTGTGTATAAACTTGTTCCAAAAGTTAAAATGCTGTTTTGTTTTTGTTTTGAAAAGTGTTAGATTTTATGGGAATTGTGCTTAAATTTTGTTTCTCTGCAAACAAACTGTTAATTCATTATTCGATTAATGTTTTTTTTAAGTTGGGTTTTCTGTCCTATGTGTCCTCATACTTTTACACTGAATTAAAATAACAGTCAAAGACCCTTTACAGTTTGGAGAGCTCTGCATCAAAGACTGGCAACTTTAATTTTGGACTTCGCAGCATAAAGGGCATCTTCCAGAGAAACAGTTTCAGCTGCACAAATGAGGAAACAAAATTGATTCTGCCAATTTCGTGTGGTGAGAAAAATCTCCTTAAAGATCAAACCCTACTTGCATGATAAGACCAGCCGTTGGACTGCTTAAGGAAGTACACATTTTACAAAGTAAAGCGCCTGGACCACTTGCTAGACTTAAGGTGATAGAGGACTGCTTCTCACGACATGGTTATGACCTGAATATGTACAAAATGCTTATTTGTTGTAATGTGTTTTGTTATGCTTATAACTGTTTCTGTTGATTGTTTAGATAGTTTACACATTAGGTATTTTCCCTCAATACATGTTAATACTACTGCAGTTATTCAGAACTGGTTAGTACATGCATTAAGGTATAAAATGTAATCCCTAATTTATTCGTCGCCTTCAGATTTAATATCCGTAGATTTACTATAATAACCATCTTATGTAACACATGAGCCTACAAAAATTTACTATGCATAACACAGTATAATGCCTTGTAACAACTATAGGTTTAAATTGTAAATAAAAAGCAAGCCCTCATTTTAAAGCTCAATAAATCCAAGGCTCTTTTTTTTCCTCACCTCAACTTTGTTTCAATACAATGAAATGAAAGCAAAAAACAATGATAACTACAGCACAGTGGAAACCTCCCAACCAGCATGTAAAGCAAATCACCACTGTTATGTCTGCATATCCCCTGGTAGCCTTATCCCTGCCCCCCAGCTACCCTTTCCCCCAACACGGACCGCTAAACGGTCGTAACACCAAAAACCTGTAGAGGAACACGGGCTTCCAGCAGGATCACCGAGTGCCACTATCACAGGGCCAGCAGTGCCCGACTCAGTTCTTACATCCCAACACAGTCCATAGAATTACATTTAGGCGGATTTCATTTTTCAACGGTTGCTCTCCACTGAAGGTATACATAGATAAGAAATGTTAAATCATATCAATGCAGTTTTTTAGCTCGTTATCTATGTTGTTGTTTTGTTACTTCATGGCTATGCAGAATTTTGTGTAATAATAATGGTAAGTTTACATGTGACAATAACGGATTTAATAACAGTACAAATTTCAGTCTTCATCTTACAGTGGCACGAAAATAAGTTCTTAATTCCACCCTGTGTAGCCAGAGCTACTTTTGTTATCTTCGTCTGAAAAGCAAGAGCACAATACGGATTCAGACACTGAAATAAATGTGATTGGAGCAGAACCAGCAGTCTGCAGCAGCTCATTGGCTAGCCAACGGTTTGTTGTCTGAGAGAGGCACTGGCCTGCAGTGACCAAACGTTGCTGGGATGTACTGGAAATACAGACCATGCGCCACTACACGATACAGAACGTCCATACAGAGCCGGCCCGTCCATTAGGTCAGGTAGACGGTTGCCAATGGTACTGCGTGGCACTGTATCTGTGTATTGGGGACCTGCAGACTTGAACTTCCCTAGGCCCTCATAGACACAAGCTGGCTCTGGTCCCATCCTATACACCGAGAACAACCGATGACCTGATAAAGCAGACCATGGCTTTGTGGAAGTTCCCCCCCCCTTTCCACTACTATTTGTAGCTGAATAGGAACTAAGAGGCTGTATTTTGGTTGGATCGAGCAGCCGCCCAGCAGAATAGTGCTTTTATTGCACATCTGTGTGACACCAACTTTCCCCCGTCTCCATCACCGAGGTTTTATGGTTCTTTTTCGCTCTCTCCAATGAGATGGAGGATTTACGGATCTGCTCTGTGAGCAACACATATCCTCCCCAGCTTAGGAGGGCGTGATGAGGAGGGGAGCAGCCCTGGCTCCGTGGCTGGGAAGAGGACTGGGACACTGTTTGAAAAGGATCAGATAGGATGCTTTAAAAAGCCCGCATTGCATGTATTTTCCCCCCTTGGGCCTCAAACCCAGTAGAGAGTAGCACATTTTATCCAAACAGCCTTTAATCTCCGTGTGGAAGTTTCAGGCACTGCTTACAGAGGAGATTTAAGCAGGGGCCAGACTGGAAGCCCCCATTCAGCGCGGGTTGAAAAAACAGAATTAAAAGCCAATCGTACTGCGAGTAGCTCCTACGGTAACGTCAGGACTCGTTATTGGAGTGTACACTGAAGGTGTCTGGGAGCATCATGCCGTGCTCCATTCTCCGCGCGCACACGTACTTCGGTTGGGAGGACAATGCTGGAGCAGCACAGCGGCTTTCATTCCCCCTGTCCTGGTCCTCGTCATGCAGGGTACATGCTCACAGACCACCCCCCACCACCACCACTGTCATGGTTTCCAAAATAAAGGTTAAGACCTCAGACCTTCTCGTTTTGGCAAGACTTTATTTAAAAACAACAAGGAGCAACCTTGACACACTTGGTGCAACTTGGTCTGCTTGATGTTCTCGGCACGGCGCGGCAGCAAGTTCTCACCTTCTTTTTTCTTATAGTTGTTATGCGTAGCCAAAATACATTCAACCAATCACATTTTCACACTCCCTCGGAGCATCCACTACCAGTCAGTCACATCCTATTCCTCGCTTATGATGTTCAAACAATCGCATTTTCACACATCATCAGACCATCCGCTATCAAGCCTCAACCATCTATGAATATTTGCCACTATTATGTTGAAACCTAGATACAGTCCATGATATTCTCTATCTGTCCTTGGGTCTTGCAATATTGGCAGCACAGTGATCCTGGCGGTAGTTATAATGATGCTAACATTCTTTGTGTGCTATCATGCCGCTGACACAGTGACCTTGGTGCTTTTATGCAGCAAGGTACAGAGGCCTACAGAGGCCTGAAAATGGTTATACCGTACAAAGGCCTAAGATACAAAGTGGTTAAACAGCTCTCTATGTGAAGCTATATGTGCACTCAATGACTCCTGTGTTGTTTCTGGTTAAATACATAAATAAAATGACCCATAGCACCTATGCACTGCTTTATCTTACACACCTCATGCCTTTTCTGCATGATGGGAAATGAGTTCCTTTGCTTGAGATGATTAAGAACTGCATGAAAAATGAGAAGAGTTTATTAGTCATTCAGTCCTGTTGTGTAATGTCAAGCCAGTTACACTGTATAAGGTAAGATTTCATGTTTTAAGTCCTAAAGTGCTCCCTGAAGATATGTGTCTTCAGTTGCTTGCAGAATGTGGATAGCGACGATGAAGTCCTCATAGCAAGCGGACATTCATTCCACCATATAGGTGCCAGAGAAGAGAAGAGCCTAGGTTTACCAGGTTTTAGGATGGGCGAAACCAATCTCTTCCCCTTAGCAGCCCATGGGAGGGGGCATAGTTCTTGACTCAGGACCGCAGGTAACCTGGAGCAGTCCCATTGATGGCCTTGTATGTGAGCATCAGGGTCTTGTATTTGATGCGTGCCTGGACCGGAAACCAATGTAGCACAACGAGCAGGGGAGTGACATGTGTCCACTTGAGAATGTTGAAGATGAGACGTGCCGCTGCATTCTGGATCCTCTGGAGAGGATATGTAGCAGCGGCTGGGAGGCCGGCCAGTGAATAGTGAATAGCAGTAGTCCAATCTTAAAATGACCAATGCTTGGACCAGAAGCTGAGTTGAATATTCTGTGAAGCATGGTCTGAGGTTGTAGAGGGCAAACCTGCAGGCCCTGCAGACTGTGGCAACATGGTCAGAGAATGTCAGTTTGCTGTCCATCACCAGAAAACCATGATCATACAGATACCGGGGATTGAACCCAGGGCCTCATACATGCAAAGCATGTGCTTTACCACTGAGCTACACCCCCATCCCTAATACAGAATATCACATGTCTCCTTCAAAGGGAGAAATGGAATTTGTCCATAATCATTTCTCTGCTATTTACTAGATCTTAAGTTTTATTGTTAATGCTTTTAATGAGCCATTTTTGTTTGATTTAGTGCGTACTCTGGTGTTGCCAGGCACTGTTCCTTTGGGCATCAAGGTTTGGTTCTGGATGTTCTTTTGCTGTCACTACCTATTTGCACCTGTTTGTCCGGCCAAGATCAATAACAAGTAGTTCTTTTTAATTACACCTTAGAGCTGGCCATATTTGAACAAGTGCTCTTTGAAGGACTTTTGCCCCATCTAGGATGTACTCTGCCCCGTTTTTTGTGCGTCTACAGAAAGTAATGACCATAATTGGATGTGGAAGTATAAAAAAATCAATGGGCAATCATTTTCAGAAAAACACATTAGGTATTTCCAAAACTTATGTATTTATCTTTGCATTTACATAACAGTTTTATATTAATGTGCGTTTTATGTTGCGTGTTTTGGGTAAAAACACTGAGAACTGAAATTCAAAGTAGTATATCCATTCATTCATTATCCAACCCCTTAAACTTTTACAGGGCAAAGGATTACATTTTTGTTTACAATCTTGTTTTAATTTTCAACATATCAATATTGTATTTTCTTTTGTTATGATAGGAATTCCTCAAACGTATTAAGTAAAAATATAAACATTTTATATGAAGCACAGACCTCTTAACGTGGTTCTGTTGAGCATCTGAGATCAAACACAGGAAATTACACTGTGACAGAGAGCTCTGTCACTGGCCGCGGCAGTCACTCCTAAACATGTTCACACATACCAAACACCTCCTGATTGGGTTAGTGCTACGGCTTTGAGTGCACGCATAGCACTAGTGGCTAATAGTGAACTGGTTCTCACATGTAATACAAACACTACATCGCATTGACAAACTTCATTTAGTTTTGTTACTGTGAAATAAACCTCACACACGAGCAAACATTAGTGAATGTTTTATTTTTATATTTGTACTTCTCTGTTGTGTTGGTGCACCATGTTTGTCTTGCAGTTTGCTGTGGTGGCTGGTTTGGGAGGCGGAGCTCCTGGATACGGTGACTGAGCAGGACCAAAGTTGGAGAAACAGAATGTTTGCCTAGTGCCTGCTTTTCTGTCATGTGTTGGGTGGATGACAAATCATTTAAAAGTAGCTTAACTGATTTTTTAACACAATAAAATTGTATGTATGTTGCATCAGGTGTAGGTAAAACTATGTAAAGTTTATTTTGATGTGAATGTTTAAGGAATGTGTCTGATTGTTATGTATACTGCATTTGGGTTACCCTTAGAGTGGTATGACCCAGGGGAGGGGCATCAGAGATAAAAGGGGCCTTAAAAGAGTAGCATGAGGGAAGTAGTTTGGTGAGTAGCTGAGTATTTGGGGCTGCTTCTAATTTTATTTTATTTTATTTTATTTTATTTTATTTTATTTTATTTTATTTTATTTTATTTTATTTATCCGTTATTAAGTTAACACAGCCATATTAGTTTTATATAACAAATACTATGCCTGAAATAAACATTTGTCATTAGTAATGTTAATGTTCTGCATTTCTGCATATGTTCTTTTCAAATGTCCATCAATTGTAATTGCAGCTTATTTCAAAGCAACAAATAACACTCTGTCCATTTCTTTTGTCTTTGAATTACTTCCACTGTTTATGCATCTTGGGTGGGTCACATGACTTGAGAAGAAACCCTGCATAATCTTTACACTGATGGTTCCAAACCTATGCCAATACACTTCAGGAATAACAATTACTTAATTTCCTGAGGGAACCTACCCAAAGGATTAATAAAGTTCTACCTTACCCCAATCCCAAAATGCTTTAAGAATTCTCACCACCTTTGTGAAAAACTGCTGCAACTCTGAGCAACAGTTCATCGAACAAACACCTCAATTAAGGCAATCCAATGAGGTTATATTTTTCAATAAAGGTTTACAATGAATTAATCATGAGACACTGTTCTGTGAAAACCATTATTAGTAAATAATTAGTAAATAATAAACCATTATTAGTAAATAATTACCTCACTAGGTAAAGAAGCTGCACAGTAATAAAAATGTAAATCAAATATTTATGCATGTTGGCTTCGACGCTTGTGTCGTTCTTCCGTTTGGAATACCAGTCAACTGTTTTCACACCACGCACAGAAAACATGAACCGAATTCGGCTCCATTACGTAAGCGACTCACAAATGGACCGAAGAGGGAAAAAGACGAAATGGAGACAGCGCACATTACACTTGAGTGAGTTAATTTTCAATAAAATCCAATAACAAATGCCACCCACATAATCTGTCATGAAGACGGGCCTTTGTTGGGAGTAACAACATCTCCCGGAATGGAAAAAAAGTCCCCGCGTAATGTCGAGGGCGAATCGGCTGGACCGCGCATCCGGACGAGCCTGCAATTACCGCCAGTTTCCGCGGAGACACGTGCGCAGCCCGCCCCCCTCTGCGCCGTAATACAGATGTCAGCTTCCACCTCGTAGCCTGGAGTGACAACGACATCTACAGCAGAAGGATGCTAACTGACTGCACATGGCAATAGCAATATGTAGCATAATCACTGGTCTTGTAATTCATTATTCAAAGACGGATAACTTTGGGCGTGCGAAATTAAAGGAAAAAGTCAAATCCGTAAGCACTTAGGTTCCACGAGGTATTTTTGTTTAATTATTGAATGGCTCTCTGAAGAAGAGCCTCCCACTCCGGCTGCGTAAGGCACTCGCCGGGGGCACTGGTTGCCAAAATGAATACCGCACCACTGGTTAACGCCACACTATGAAATATAGATCAGTCACTGGGGGCAACAATGTAAAATATTTACAGCATTGACAGTACTTATATGTCACTTCTCTGCTGGAAGTTTTGGATAGGCTGAGTGATGAATTATTTACCGCCATCTGCCGAAAGATAACTCTCATCGCTTGAGTGGAATGCAACCGAACAGCGACCGTAAACACAGAAATGCGAAGACGCGCGATTGTTTAATGTACCACTTTAGCTGACAGTAAACCCCTTGTTACATCTGAAATGAAGCAAATTTCATCAGTTGTCATTGCGTTCAGGAACACGCTTGTATGATTTTTGAATGTGAGATTTTGGAACCGTAACAGCTGGCCCGGGACTGTGGCCGCCGTCCATGTTTCATCACGCCTTCTCCTGGGCTTTTTTTTTTCATTTTCTAACAGTATTGTTCCTGCATTTAGCTTGAGCGTCTGTGATTGCTGTCTCCTCAGCCTGCACAGTGGACCTGATCTGACAGGAGGCGACGTGTTTGAGTCGGGACGCGACTCGAGCAAAAAAAAAAAAAATGGCGGAAGCTACAGGGGTGCAGGAAGTAGCTTTTACAGCCAAATGTCTTTTCTCTGTGATGAGCTAGGTTATGAAAACCTAAAGAGAGTCTGGAGCAGTAAAATCCAGGCCATGCTGAAGAATCAGGCCTGTATAATGACTGAGGCGGACTTGGCAGGATAAACTTTATGTTTCTTTATGTTTTTGGAGGGGAAAAAAAATCAGTTTGTTGGCAGTCTGTGTGGCTGTATTCTGCTGTTAGCTGTGCCAGGAATTGTCATGACTTGGTTTGACATAAAAGTAAGATAGCCATTGCTATTAATTATATTTAGTTACTGAATCTAATATAGAAAATAAATGATGCATTGAGAGATTTGACATGCATAAACAAAACCCCACATTTTACATTGCAAGGAGTGTGAATTTTTTTCATTTTCATTTGCCCTAGGTTTTTGAAAATAGTATTGTTTAGTAGTTCAGTTTTTAACTTTCCTATAAAAATTTCAGCTAAATTCCCCTAAACGTTAAATGAATTGACATAAAAACGTTGTTTTAAGGCACAGTCTCACTAACATTTTACAGTATGTATTTAAGTGGGTAAAAGGTACTGACAGAAAATTTGTGTACGTATCCTAAAACCTGGTATGTGTCTGGTAATACACAAAGCAAGCTTTCTGAGCAGTTCAGGAAGGACTAGGGATTTTTTGTGGTTTCAGTATTCATGTTGTGAAGTTCATCAGCACTTGACTGAGGGTGTGTGCAGTGTTTGGGCGGCTTTAGATTAGCTCATATTTAGGCAAGCTCAGTTGTCGATGGGACCAGAGCATGGAAACTGGCAGCCTCCATTTAATGCCCCGCCTCAAAAAGCTTAGTTAAAGGTGCAGCTACCCTGATCACTGATAGTTTTAACTAATTTAGAGGTCAAAAGAAGACCAGCTGTTGACTTGTCATTGGTATTCACCAATACACGGCTGTAAAAACTTAACAGTAAGGATAACATGGTTAAGACAACAATACATTTAATTACATTATTGTTTATACTGTCCCCATAAAAGCTCCTTAATAACATCTTACATTTCACTCTAGTCACAAACTCCACTATATACATTGTTATAACCCATGACCTACTGGGAATACAAAAAGCATTAAGCAGAAACAGAAACAAAACACAGGGCGAATAAATAATGAGCATAATCAGTCAATCACAGTAAACACAGTGGCCTGTTATTCTGTGGCTCCGCCCCCTAATTGGGGCACCACCCCTTAACAATGAACATGTAATGGATCGTTTCTCGTGTGCTTGGTCTGTGAAAAGGAATTTGTGCTCCAGTTAATCAGCAAGCTTTTCTTACATGCACTGCAACGGCAAGAGGTTCAGCGATAATCCAGTGAAGGCACTGACCTTTCTGTCGATGAATAAATTATTTGTAAGTCATCAAATATAATTTATTGCAATTTGTGTTTCGCGTTAAACAGCCTGGAGCAAAATGTACCGCAAATTAAGAAACTTAACCCAGGCCAACATTTGAAGTATGGCTTAATGTTAACGTGGCAGCAGTGTACAAACATCAACACAGCATGCTAATGCGACTTTATTGGAAACAGCCAATAAAATTATTCCATTGAGAGCAACCATAAACATGAGATCATGTGTTTAAAGCCAGCAGCCACCAATGAGGGCATTCCTTTTAGCTGAAGGAGCTAAATGGAAGATAGACTGTCACCCCAGAGCTGTTCTTACCCTCACCCTAACACGGTAGGGAATGGTCCTCATTACCCATTCTGTGTTTCCTACCACGATCTCTTCCGACCGCCCTACATCATTTATTCTACTGCTTCTGCTGCTGTAGCTTGGTTCACATCAGATTTTCCATATTGTGTTTGGTTACCTTAACTTATCTCTTCATATAGCCCAGTTTAGCATTCTGATTGACACACTGTTTTCTCACAACTGGACCTTGGCTGAGAAATCAGTGACCAAACTAGTCGATAAGCTTGCAGAAGCGTTTGTAAAAATAGGTCCACTTATTGGCATCATCTAGACCTGTTTTTTCTTATCTACTTTACCTAATCCCAAGACTGGTCGAATTATAAATTGTTGAAAACATCAGGGAAACGTTTTCAGTGTTAACCAACACAAGAATTTTGAGTTTTATCTATTTCGAAAATGTGGAAGGTGCTCTACCGACTTATTTGTATAAAGGATAGCGTAAACACTCGTGCTTGGGATAATGCAGGTTATTTAACAAGGGTTGGTAAAATATATATAACTAAAAATGCTTTATTGATGCCTGATTTTATTTATATTTTAATAGGTGAAAGAATCTTGAATCCACCCATCCAGTAGAGGGCATTGCTTCTCAAATACAATCTACTATATGTGTGTCCCACTTGATTCTATTGCACTTAAGCAATTAGACAGCAGAGGTCTAGTACTCTTTTCTAAACTTTTAGTGTTCTCTACACACTTCCATCTTTGCCTCTTGTATGTCCATAAACTTACACGATGCACACTACTGCAAAGCCGTCACTGTTAAAGGCAGTATTGTGCAGTCTAAACTATCACATCCTGTCTCCATTGTTTAAGAAAACAGTAACAGCCTCAGAGGATGACCCGCCACAACTTGGAGGTTCTCCTTAGACAGAAGGTGGGAAAATCTGGTTTAATGAAGGTCTTCAAATTCCCATTTCACCCCCCCTAAGTAAATGTCACATCAACGCCACCTCTTGAGCTATACTCACAAGTGATCTTACAATGTTTGATTTGATCCTTTACAATGAACAGGTGTTGTATTTCTGAGAACGATTAGATGCAGGTATTACCAGCTGGTGCCAGAGTAGCCTCTTTGTCTTTATAACAAACATAATTCACCCATCAAGCAACTCAAGCAGATGAATGACACACAGGTGTGTCAGCCTAACGTTCCCCTATCATTATTAAATAGCCATTCATGCCCACCTGAGTTCTTTCACACAATGTGTCCTACCTCCCTTTATTCACAAGATACAAATACATTAAAAAGCAGCAGATCTGTACAATATTTCAAAATTGAATGTTGCTTACAATATTTTTGGAAGCTTGTTAGCTTTTGGTGAAAGTTGTCAAGTGGTTTTGGTAGCATCAGTGATCTCAAATTTACCACTAGAAAGAGTTCTGTATTTCTGAAATTATATTTAGCAGATGCATTTATCCAAAGCAGCTACATGTTACAATGAACTTGTGCTGTGTGTCTTGCTCAATAACACACTTGTGGTGGCTGGGCTGACTTCTGCATTGCAGCCTGATGTTCTACCCATTGAGCCACCCGGCTGGCATTTTCAAATCATCTTTTAAAAGCTTCACAAATTAAATAAATTCAAATGAAGGGCCTGTTAGTGGCCGTCAATGGTCAGCCTTCGAAGTGCACTGGAAAAATGTGACATGGCAGAGTTGGGAATAATGACTTCAAGGTAAAAGAGAATAACTCTGGAAGTGTCCATCATTTGTTAGTATATCTGATAAATATTCTCCAAACATTAGGTAAGAGAGCTGTATGTCTTTTGGAAGCCCATCTGTAATCCTGGAAAAGCTGAGTGATTACACCAGCTTGATTCCATTTTAATTAAAGTATAATTTTAGTTTCCTATATAGAAAAGAAAAGCAGGCACATTATTGCGTTGCGGTCATGCTCTGTCGCGCAGCTCTGTGTGCATTAACAAAGCCAAAAATTAAAGCTGCCCTCTAGATCGGAATCTGGCGTGGATCTCCGGCGAATCCTCCAGATTCTTTTAATAAAATTCCTCAAAGCGAAATCACGGTATCAGCAGAAAAGTGGTTCGAACATAAACAATTCCAACCTGATCTCAGGCTTCACTGTGCAGTCCAGTTGAATTTGTTTTATTTTGACAGGTGTTATGTCCTTCCCCCCCCCCCCCCCGAGTTTCCCACCAAGGAGACGGGGGTTGTTTCAATTCAGGCCAGGGTTAATGTACCTCTCTCCCTTACCATGTAAACAAAAGCTGACATTTCAGAGATGTCTGAACATGAAATGGTTTCAGCTTTTCAGATCTCAGCATTTCCACATTTTAAGCGATATTTCTCCAAACTTGTCACCCACATTTTCAGTTCCCTCTATATTTCTCTGCTTTCGCCTGAATGGTATGCTTATTGCAGGCTCCGTGATAATAAAAGCCAAAACACTGTAGTCAGATGGAGAGGATTGTGTCATCATCAAATGTAGCTCACGCAAAACGAATGGCACAAAGTATCAGAGGACATAACCGAAGTTATGCGATTTACCTGATGTCAACAGCATTTACGAAGTCAGTTGTGCATAGCTTGAATTCAGTACTTAGGACCCATGGGGCTCCAAGACACATACAAAATGTCTTTGAAATTTCCTGCCGTGTTTATTTTCCACATATCTTCTCTTGGAATGAGGGGCCACACTTTGCAAAAGCATCACTTACACAAACTTCCAATAGACCCCATGTAGATTTAACAAGTTTATATCGACTTCACATTGCTGGTGCTTGCATTGTAAAACTGGAATTATATTAGTAACAAGTACTAATTCAATTCAAGTATAATTTGTGAAAATACAATACTGACACGACCTTATTATGGAGTGTTTGCTGGGTGTTCCATGAGTTTACCTTAACGAATGCTGGCATAACATTTCAATTTTAACACACACAATTAGATTATTCCAAGTTAACATTTCCAAAACGTACAGCGTTTTTTAAAGCTTCTCCATGTACTGTGACCTTCCAGTTAAGTTGCAAGGTATTAATGGTCTTTTTAAAAATTACAAAAAAAAAAAAAATAATAATAATAAATTAACGCCGATGAAACATGCAGCACTTACTCCGGTGAAATAAGATGTGGAAGAGCTGAAATCCAGATAAGTATCGGCGTTTGATAAGTATCGGCGTGTATAATATTGTTATACACGGATGTTACATTTTTCATGCTATCACTAATGATACAGATGTATGAGATCACCACTTGAATTTAAGCACTCATCAGCGCTTGATTACAAAATGTCAGGGGCAAAGGCACGAGGGAGCACTCCAGCAGCTGACCACTGAGCGTGCGAAAATTAAAAATGCAGAATTGGTCGCCAGCCCGGCGGCTCCCGGCGTGCTCAGACGCGCGCCAGTTTCAAACGCGAGGGACAAGGCGCAATAAAAAGGCATGTAAACAGGCATGGAAGGGATCCACCAGACCGCTAAATACCAGCGCCGAATTAATTAGCACCATGTCACACGTGCGTTTATTCTAAACAAGGAACGCAGCCAGGCGCCGCAAATTGACCCTCACGCTCCGATAATAAATACCTAAATAGAACGACGGGAGCACTGAGAGCCATCCTACAGCTATACAAACACGCATCTGTGGAACTTAATTTGGGCAATTGTTAGCCGGCCAGAATGAATGGGCGGCAGTCTGGTTCACACGAATGCCTGTAGGCTCGTATCTGTGGGCTGCGCAGCCTGGGTCATTCGGTTCCTGCATTCCATTGATCTCCGTCCAGCTATTAGCATAGCCTCCATCTGGTCTATGGCAGAGCCGCGTGGCACCGGGAGTCACCGGCAGGCAGCTCCTGACAGCATAACGGATGGCCTCCGCTCTTACCGCCGGCGCGTTTACAATTTTTAGCCTGACTGTTTTTTTTTTTTTTTTTTGCCATCTTTCACAAGTGTAAGGCGAAGGGAGAGCTGGGTAAGGGGTGGTGTGTGTGTGTGTGTGTGTGTGTGTGTGTGTGTGTGTGTGTGTGTGTGTGTGTGTGTGTGTGTGGTGTTGTTGTGTGTGTGTGTGTGTGTGTGTGTGTTTTTTTTTTTTTTTTTTTTTTAAATGATTAAGAAAAGGAAGAGCGAGGAGGCTGGGAGTGTGGTGACTTTTTGTTGCCGGGTTGGAGACGAATTATTTTGGCTAGTAACATCTGTGACTGAAGCACACGGCAGACGGCGCTGGGTCCCCGCTAGCCCAGAGCATAGGAAGCTCGACTCTTTCTCCAGCAGAACATCCAAGGACCGCAATTAATAATTAACAGTTTATCCATCCCTGCCAGCCGCAAGCTGGAGAGTCTGGGGGCCCCCAGGACAGAAAGTCGCAGGCAAACAGACCAAGAAGCTAAGGAAAGCGGAATTAGTGGTGAAACAGAGCCAAGCTGACAATTGGCTTTTTTGCGCTGGGATTTGATGGGCATCTCTGAGCTGCCTCAGTCTTTCTGAAGGGCCCACGTTTCATGCATCTTCTCATATCAGATAAGGTTGGTTAAGGCACATTAGGAACTCAAAGGATTGAGTTATACCTGGACAGTTATGTGTCAGTAACACTAATTAGCTGTTTGGCTGA
Source organism: Chitala chitala (assembly GCA_025773905.1). Lineage (NCBI taxonomy): Eukaryota > Metazoa > Chordata > Actinopteri > Osteoglossiformes > Notopteridae > Chitala > Chitala chitala. The sequence goes on along the minus strand of JABJVR010000013.1, from coordinate 1,106,784 downwards.
CATGTTATGGTGGTTAAGCATGTTGCAATCCAGTATGGCTCAATCGAGTAAAGGAGATCACTGCGAGAAACCTTTACACACCATGACTTTGCAATGTCCAATCACAGTTATGTCCCATGCTTCACACACATGCAAAGAAAAACGAGGAAATGATACTTATTAAAAAGGGATGTTCTGAAGCACTGTTCATTGTTGTTTTCCCATGATTACTGAACCAGAAAAGTGTATTTTTACATCTTTTTAGAAAATTTGTCTGTGATAATTCCAAGTACTGTTTTATTTATTTATATTTTTTGGTGGAAACTTACTGTATGTAGAGCAAGAAAATCTGCATTAATCAGCAGTGTCTTTGTGGTCTAAATATTTACCATTTATGCGTGTGTAGTTATTTTAGGAGAAGTAGGGTTTTTAATACGTAGCCACACGGCCCAGAGTAAGTTGGACGTTATTGAGACATGGAGAAATATTGTTATGCAATAACTTCAACAGGACCTCAGACTGCAGAAATCCTGGGTGAGGAACTGGAGTTGCAGGGACATTAACAGTCAGTCATAAATGACAAATCTGTTTGGTAAAGCAAGACTAATGGAGCGGAGCAAACCTGTTCTCCATTTTCTGTTTTTAACGCCCTTTACCAGTGAGATTCACACAGCGAAAATTTACAGTCAGTGACACGGTTCCCATCCCTGAGGTGGTCTGTGACAGGGAGTAGAGATCTCTGATTTGGAAGGTGGTTTTGGTTGGAGCAAGTGCGTTACAGCAGGTTCATACAATAACAGAAAGGTGCTTTTCGCATGAATGAATTATAATTCAACTTAAAATGGAATATCGCTTTTCAACAGGTCAATGTATGTTAAGAACGTTAGCTATGGTTAACGTCGAGTTTTGCCAACCTGAACAGTGACTTGTTAAGGCAGCTGTACTGTAGTATGTATTCACTTTACATTTAACGGTTTATTTTTAAATCAAAAAACAGCAAGGAAGTTCCTGCTTCCTACTGCACTTGTTCCTTATAACTTTATTTTTGTCAGCGCTAAAGTGTGGCTCTGACCCTAGAGCAGAAGGAGACATACTTGTTATTCTAAAAGCAGAAATTTCTTCCAAGCACTTTATTATTCTGAATAAATATGCATTTTCATCCTGTCTCCATGTAAAATAAAAAAGTATTGAAAAAGCTAGCCTTGGGCTTGGTTTTTAGAGGACAAAAAAAGAAAAATAAAAAAAGCAGGAAAAACTAATTGGCGAAGTAGAGACAGAGTATGAATTCCTGGCATGAAACCATTATTCACACCAAAAGTCGAGTGTCTAAAATATTTCAATTAGAGGCAGTATTTAGAAAACCCATTCCACATGTTATGAATATAAATGTTGTCTGGGGATGAATATGTGTTCGGTACGGGAGAAATATCAATAAAACGTCAATGTGCCAGTGAAAACCACGCCAAAAGTCATTTGAAAACGTAAGTGAGAGTATCCACAGTCTACGCAGCAAGATACGAATATCCTAAATTGGTCACGTTAATTTTTATCAAAACCTCCGATTAATGAAGAGAAAACGAGAGCTAATAATGTGGACAATGTAATGAATAAAAACAAACAAAACTAAATCTGAGTAATAGCGAATAAGTCAAGGCATAGATGAAGCCGTTTAAACTGACTCTAATCTGTTTTTTTACATTGTGTATCATTAACGTTACTGTTGTTGACAGTTACATGAGTACTTTGTAGGCATAGCTGAGAAACAGGTTCTTGGAGTTTATTACAACCAAAGTGCAGCGCTTCACACATTTTGAATTGGAAAATATCTTTTGTAGTTTTTCCTTTTTTCTTCTGTCGCACACAGAGGAGGATACATTTGGGCTCCCTGACCAATTTTGTCTCAGGTTGAAGAAGCTACTTGGATGAGTAGTGAAAGTTCCTATCAAGAAGTCCAGTTCACATGATTCAACTTCCAGATCATGGTTCTTGTTCTTTCATTGTACCCTCTGCTAACATGTGTTCCACACTTTCTTTCACCTAACAGATAGAGCCAGGTAGTGTGTTTGGAGATGAGGGACTGACTCCTTTGGGCTGTATTCCACCAGCTGCAATCCGATTGGTTGCTGAGGAAGGTGTATCAGCCTATCCTAGCCATCCTCACTCTGCTGACTCCTCTCCTAGGATCCCTTTATCAGACACTTCTGGATTGAATGCACTCAGTGCTATCTCTCCACCCAAGCTCCTGAAATACCTTGTATTCAGGTCCGCATCCCCTCCTGTGTGGAGAAAGATCTTGGACTATCACTTGTGTTCTTTTCTGCACACTGTTCTCTGGATACAAATTTGACAATGTCTATTGCTGAAATAATGGCAGTTAGCCATTTTTGCACCAAGCATTTGATTATGGAAACCATGCGTAATGTGGTATTTCACAATCAAGTTTAAAGGAAGTCTTGTTAAAACGTCTTTGGAAAGATTAGACCAAGGGAAGTTTTCAGATAGATAAATTACCTTTTGGTTGATATACACAAAAAATTTTTTCTATAGCCACGCATGCATTCAAGTAACATTTACACTAGAAAAAATATTAAGTTACCTGCCCAAGGAATACAAAAAAAAAAACAAAAGCAACAGTAATGAACATTCATTTGTCTTAATAACACTTAAATCCTCTTAATGCAACTTTCTAAAATGTCTGTCAGTTCTTTTAAATCAGTTCAGCAGCTGAAATGGTCTATGATTTGACAAGTCCCTCCCTAGACCAAAACAAATAATATAATATAATCCTTAGCAAAAACCTTTAAGTTAATAATTCATCGACATACTGTATATACATACATAGATTTCATTATTGTTTTTTTTAGACAGATTTCAGATTTTCAGTCTTTTCTATTCAAGAGATCCGAGCTCAGTGTGAGATTATAAATGTCTGTTTTTCCCAGAATCCAGTTTTGATGCCTCAACGGTGATTTCTTAAAGGTGAGTTGTTTAGTTGAAATACATTTATTTGGCTATTCAAGTAATGTTCTCACTCACTAAAACATCCTCATACATTTCATTCATTTTCATTGTGACAACAAAGGCTTGGTTGAGTTGTGTCTGTAAATGACAATGTTTGATTTTATGGTTATTATGTGTGGAGCAAGTTGAATATTGACGTTCAGGTCAATGTCCGTTTGAGTCTTTCAATAGCATTTTCATCAGAAAGGCAGTTCAATTATGGAGTATAACCCAGATTAATAATTACTCTTTTCTGTAGCTGGGGCAATAGAAAAAAAAAACATTTAGACTAAAACGTTATTTGCATCCTTGTGTAAAATCCAGGTGACAAAGTGAAGGGGTTGCTTTGTAGAAACTGGAAAAGCACTGGATATTCCATTCTCTTTGGTTAGAAAAGGTAGCTATATAAGAACTAGCTAAGGCTAAGGGTCCCAGAATGGACCTTTGCCAAATATGTAGTATATCGTACAACATAAATATTAAATAACTCACTTTAGATCCTACATTAAAGGGATATGGAGCTTAGATGTGCCGTTGCTAAATATCTGTGCTCTGTTTAAGATTTGCGATTAGTAATTCAAAGCCGGGCCCCGAAACGTCCCTCAAACTTAAATCTGCCGTCGTTTTCGAGTGACTTTTTATCCCTCTGCTCGTCGCATTTCTCATTTCCTCTCTAATGACGGAGAAGGTTATATTTGAAAGGGATTTTTGTTTTTGTTTACGCGACGGCGGTGTTTGTATGCCAGCCCCGCTTCCTGTCCACTCGCTATCCCCAAGTGTGGCGCCTTTGAAATTCAAATCCGGTTAATTTCGAAAGGCTTTCATGCATACCAAATCCCTGAGTACTTTAGGCCAGATACAAAAGGCAAATGAGTGACATGACTGAAATGTGATAGTATTATATTCCATAACTCACCCCCCCCCCCCACAGCGCGTGTTCCTCGGTTAACCAGGGCAACAGATCTGACCCCAAAGTCTGTCCCTGTTTAGGGTTGGACGCCCCTGGGCAAACTGGTGAAGTTGTCAGATATGTAGCCAAGGGGTCAGCTGGGTCACGGGCCTTTGGGGGGAAGGGAGCATGTTAAAGTGGTCCAACCGCGTACTGGAGAGAACGCTCCGATTTGCTGCGTGAAAGGCACGTCTTTCTGTCCTAAGGCTAACCCTGTCGGGGAGCGTCCAGATCAACAGCTGCCACACGGCTACGCCAGGCGCTCAAGGAGAGGGGACGGAAAAGCCAGTCATCAAACTGGCCTGCGCCGTACTCACTTTAACTGCTTTCAGATTAAGTGCTCAGAGCTTCCGTGACCTACGTACATCGCGGCCTGCCTTTTTATGCAGCTTCTGCTTTGTGAATCATGGTCGGGCGGCTGAAACAAAACCACAGCATCCATGTTTCATCAGCAGGACCGGCTGTATGAAAATCTGTGCTCCCCCCACTCCCCCGTTTTACTGAGATGAAGACGAAAGACAATAGAAAAAGCTATTTAAATATGCAGAACAAGTTGCCATGAGACTCATTTGTGACCGACCTTGCCAGTAAAATGGTAACTTTGGGAAGCCTGGTTCGATCTTCACACCGAATTGATCCCAGTTGCTGGAAAAGCTAAACAGCTGTTTCCAAGAAGAGCCCGAACAAGCAGAAATCCTGCAGCGAGCATTAATAAAACATCACCTGCATATTCACTCCTAGGCAGCAGTAAGCATTGAGCAGCCCAAATGGAAATTTATATTGCATAAGCCCCTTTTTAGCAAAATGCCTCCATTTAATTCCATGTCCCTTTTGAAAGGGACAATCGACCAGAAGGCTGAATTTGTATCCCTAAATAATTTGACGGTTCTTCCGTGCAATCAAAGATGCAATCAGCTCAAACCGTACTTTGTTTTACATTTTTCTGGCTGCGCTGTGGTCTGCTGGATGCCCAGTTTGCTTACATGCAGTGTTTTACTCCTGGTTTGACCCTGGGCGTTCAACCAGTCTTGGCCAACAATGGTAGTTTGTGTTACTTGTCTGGGGGCGGGCAGTCACAATGGAAGTTCCAATAGAGTGTAGAGGGTATTGCGACAGCGACGAGTGTTGTGTGTAGACATGGAAATGCACTCTGTCCAGGTCAGCCCCAATGCTGAAATCACTGCTCCAGTCACTGGGTCACGAGGGCAGAACTGTAGTCTGTAGGCCAACAACAAAGAACAAGAACTGAGAGAGAATTGCTCCAACTACGTCAGCGCCTTTCAACAGTGTTCTTGTCTGCAAAGTGTTTCATCATTTTTTTAAGTCAACCATTGACTAAGATGTTACAAAATGCTTATGTTCCATATATGTGCATCAGTACTTACAACATGCAAGTCATTTCCACAAAAACAGGTGTGCACTGTATGCCTTTGATGTAATGACTTGAAATGTGTTCCATTTTATTTAGGGTCAGAGGTCATCTCGCGAGACCGTTCTTTAAACTGAACTGTTGTGAAAGCAGGTATTCTTCAGATTTCCATAGCTCACACGTGTGTAAAATATGCAGTCGAGGAAAACCACATAGACATTACTTTTCTCACCCTTACCTACATTATTTAAAAACAGTCATAAAGCACATGTCATGCTCCTTAAGAGCACTGTAATAGCATGTAGTTTATCAGTTGAAATCGCGGGAGGATTTTACCAGTGCTTCTCCTGAATAAAATGCTTAACCTGCATTAAAAATATCAAGCTCTCTAAACATCCATTGCTTTTGGCAAAAACACCAGGGATGTTTTTTTTTCTTTTTTTATCAGACGTTCATCTGCGTACTGATGCAGCACATCATTTCGAATTTCGAATATAATATCATATATTTGGCACAAAAAGAAAAAAGGCTAACTCTGAACCAGACCTGAATCCATCAAAAGTATTCTTGAATATAATCACTGATCATTTGAAAAATGAATATTTTAGATTGTTATTTCACCGTTAAAATTATTTCTCTGTTCGTACATTTCTCCGAACACAAAATTAGCCTAACACGACTGGGGCGGTTGGAAGGGGGGTGTGTGTGTGTGTGTCTGTCCTCAGATATTACACTCACTTCAGTCTAACTCAATCCATGCGATTCGTTTGATCAAAACTCCAATCAAGTTTTAATTAGAAGCTCAGCTGGAGTTAAATACCCCCTCACCCCTGCCCCTTTGCCGTGCACAGACGCAGTACACGTGCACTAATGGGCTTCAAAAAAAGTACTTTTTAAATAGTGATGTGGACATTGCCCTACAGAACAGGAACAATTACATTTCCTCTCTGTGTGTCTTTGAGGCATTGGAAGACTCCTTGTTTCTTGTATGTGTAATGACATTTGTCTTGTACATTCAGAACACACATGTACATGTATGTACACTTTTTCAGTGTGGCGGACATAAGGCGTGCTTAACACACATCTTCATGCTGTCTTGTCCAACTGAACAGTGCCAAGCAGGCTTGTTGGTAAACATGAGTGCTGACTACTGAACACAGCGCAGAGACGGCTCAGGCAAAGGATGTGTTAAGGCGCGTGATCAGAGAGCAAGAATGCTTCACACAAAAGTGTTTTGTAGTGCTGTTTCAAAGTGGGGAACCCAAAAGAAAGACAACTGCAATCAGCATTGCTTACATTTTAACAGCTTTCTTGTGTTGATGGCACACAGAGAGTGTTGCATTTGTAAGCAATACCCTGAATGTAATTTGCAGACCCTGTATCTCCCAGTCAACACAGACTGGTTCCCTTTAGTTGTTTATTGCTGCACTGCGCTTGTTTATTCTCTGGATTTAACAGGTTTACTAATGCTACAGTGTGTTTTTTTTTTCCCCCATCCTCGGCAAAAGTGTCTATGGGGATTCCCAAAGACACCATTATTTATTCTCTTTGTGATGTATAGACCGAATATACTTATGTATACATTGTACAATGTTAGCTGTGTAATGTTAGAAAAGCGGTAATATGGATGCCAGGGCTTTCTACTAAACATGACAGATTTGGAGGTCAACTTCACCCAGCCTTGGTCAAGTTTTTGCTATGATACACATGCTCTAATGTGATCCCAGTCTGTATAGAGGCTGAACAGTAAGAGGTTATGGGCTGTAATGTGATCCCAGCCTGTATAGAGGCTGAACAGTAAGAGGTTATGGGCTCTAATGTGATCCCAGTCTGTATAGAGGCTGAACAGTAAGAGG
>JABJVR010000013.1:1023315-1088636 GCA_025773905.1 Chitala chitala | reverse complement strand
TGAGGGGGGGGCATGGCCCTTTTAGCCATTGTATCAGTTCATTTAGACACCCAGGGTGTCTTTGCAAGCTGTGACTAAGGGCACACGTCCTCTCATTTTTTACGACATTATTGGTCTTCCAGCCATTTTATTTTTTAGATCAGTGATTAGAGGGTAAACATGGTTAATTGCTTGTTTGTTTTTTTCCATTTGTCACTAAATTTGACACAGTTCGCCTCTTGCCTCCCATATAAGCTGTTTCTTTATGGGTCATTGGCTTTTAAAATCTGTTTTCATTTCGGGCTCTTTTTTCCAATAAGTCTTGTGAGTCTTTTATTTTTTTACATACAGGCGTCTACTGTACAGTGCATGTAATGTTTTTGTATTAGGACATACAGGAGACAGTCATTGTAGTGTGTTCTGACACTCGTTACAGACATGTTTTTGAATACTGATTCACAATTCCCTAGAATTCCCACAGTTCTCCTGATGTCTGGCTCTGTTCACGAGCCAATGAAAATCTGGCAATAAGGTACCAGGAATGAGACTGGTATCGTCACAGCTGTCCTCATAATTAACGTCTTTTAGCGTCGAATATCTGTGTTATACCGGTTGAGTTGTGGTAAGGTTGACACAGTAGCCGGCCATATAACCCTGTGTGTCGAGCTATTCGTTTTTTCCACTCATTTTTATGTCCTGACATTGCCCTGGTTAATGGAATGCCATCAAATCATTGCTGATAAGTGATCTAATTTCACGATAACGATGACTCATTGGGCACGTGCCGCATTGCCACTGGTGCAAAGTTTGTAATTTTCCGTGGAAGCGCGGGAACTTTTGATTGAACCTCACTAACTTATCAGGACAGAATCCATTTAGCGCTGCGTCCGCTTCGCATTGCAGTGCTGCGATCCTGATGGAGCTGTTATTGTTTTTCCACTCGACGTTCATTTGTTTTCATTACAACACTCAAAATAGCTAATGAAGCTTAACCGGAAAGGCGTTCTTTTCCCAATAACAGTTTCATCGCTTTTTCGAATTAGACGTTGTCCGGCGATTAACGCGCACGTTCGGCCGCGATTGCCACACCGCTATCGCTCAACGTCAAAAGGCGCATATGAGTTAGGAGCGTGTTAGCTTTGGTTGCACTTTTGGCTTGTGAGTCTGGTACCAGAGGAAGGCTCGGCCGGTTCTGACGGGTAACAGCCGTCGCCATGTCTCAGTGTTATAAATGTATTAACAGCGAGCACTGCAAAGCACCGGCTCTTGCGGATTTCATTAAAAGTGAAATGTACAGTTGCGTGCCACTCAAGGTTAAGGAACATGGCTGGGAATTACAGTGGCACATATAATGTAATTGCTGGAAAAAGACCAAGCTATTAAATCAAACTACCTTCAGCCAATGAAAGGTGGAGTATGTACAGCCCTCTCACTTATTACATATGATGGGAATGCGAAATGGGGGGAGAAGAAGCAATGTAGGTAGGAGACTGGATTTTATTTATTAGCGTCTCCTGCGCTCAAGCTATTCTCATAATTACAGATTCTGTGTGCTTTCCTCTTAGCTGGGTTAACCTTTCACCATAATATCTGTCTAAAATATTAATGAAAATTCATGTTTCTCTTTTCTTTTTTTGCAGTGTGCATAGACCTTTTAACTTACTATTTTGTCTGAGTTAATGGCTGTAGCTATAAATATATACCAACCCTTTCCAGAAGCCTTTTTTCCCACCTTCAGTCCATGGTTAGCGTCCTTCGACTTAAATTTTTTTTTTTCTTTTTTCGCCTTCTTAGGGACTCCGAACCCATCTGACTCCTTCGACGTAAAACGGACCTTTATTTTCCACTCGTGACCAACAGGTTAAAATCATGTTGCGTCTACTTTATTTATTTGTGTTCCTGCCCATCCATTCGTCTATGTTAAGTCAAACTGGGGAGTGCTCTCACCTCTTTTATTGGCCTCTGTAGTCCTCACAAGAATGAATCCCAGGAACGAAATCCACTGAAAATCAGGTTACCCCGAGCAGCCTTGGCACAAATGAAGATCTACCAGTCAGTGGGGACCATTAGGTTTAGTGCCCGCTGTTTTTCTGCCTTTTTTCATAATACGGTGGTCTGAAAGCAGAGGCAGTTATTTAATCAATCAAACCATATGTGCTGGCAAGACTGGCACAGCGATTATGCATGGCGATTTTGTAAATGTATAATTATCGCAAAACACAGCGAGTGGGGACCTGGAATTACTTTGAAAGAATATGCAATCTGACCGTTTTTACTCTTGTCAAAGTGAAGAGAATTTAGTAAACAACACACTAAAACAGCAAGCAAGAGCAACGAGTAGGAGAATATCGAAAGAAAGAAGTGGAAGGAAAACCCGTGGGAAAGAATGAGCCAGTTTCGCTTGAAGCAGAGTTTGAGACGATGTCTGAAGTTTAAGCATTCTGGCCTCAGTGCAACATTTGACCATGTATCTGCCGACTACGTTATAAACAAACAGCTAGCACCGAATCTGAGTCTCATGTTTAGACAACGAGAACGTCAAAAGCGCCTCAAGTGATTCGGGGTTCTTTCTCTGTAGCCAAGCTCTGTGTACGTATTTGAACTGCTTGTGTGCTTAAGCAACAGTACTGCCCCTTCATGTGGGGCGTGGTGGCAGGTATCTTTTTGAAGTAAGCATTTAACTCTTTGTTTTTGCAGACATGGATTGATTGCCTATAGAGGGGCCTCTGAAAGTTGTGTTACCTGTAATTAAGGCATGATCCTATAATTATTGCGATTTAAATTTTTATGACATCATAATCGTCGGTGACATTATATTGTCTTTCCATGTCATGGCAATTAGTCACCTCGTGGACAAGGTTCATGAGCGTCCTTTAATTTGCTTTAATCTGACAATAAGGGAGGAAACCAGTGCTACAAAGTGTTATAACAGCTGCTGGGAAATTTTATCTCATTATTATTTTTTTTTCCTTTAATTACAAAATCATTGCTCAGAACAGCAAATCGAGTTAATTCACTGCCTCTACCTCTGAGTACACTCTGAGACATCTGATAATTACTGTCAATAGCTTTCAGACACCAATATCCGAGGCGCTTGCATAAACAATGCCAAACGACAAAATTATGCAGCAAATACTGATTGATGGGAATTCTTTGAGGGCCAGCTTGTTAATGCTAATCCACCTACAGCTGTGGCAGCTTGGCCTGGATGAGCTCGACACCCACGCCTCCTTTGTTCCACGTTCTCATAGTCGCTTCATCATTCACAGCTCTAAGAGGGGAGCGGGGCTTTCAGAGACATTTCCTGTCCTTGTGGTTACGAGGTGGCCGCGCGTGAACTGCGTCGGCTGTTGCCGCAGCGCCGCCTCACTTCGCTTGCATTCCCAGAGCTCCTTTGCAGGTCTTGCCCTTCACCTTGATATTAACTCCCAGAGGTGTGGCAATGGACAGAAATGATGACTCATCATATGTAACAGATCCTACACGGGGAACACGCCCTTAGAAATCTTGACCAATATCAGGTTGGTACGGCGGGTAGGCGTCGGTGTGCATTATCTGGGTCACAGAACAAGCATGATTGGTGTCAGCCAAACAGCTCCTTCCATAGACTTCCATTATACCTGTTAACTTCAGAGCTGTGCTGGGATATGATCGGTTTTTCTGCACTGGTTTTTGACCAATAGGAAGGCAGACGCTGATGCGTAATGCTGCAAGATGCGCATTTGTTTGTGCTGCAACACTCACCCGTAACATTTTGCTCATGAAAATAAAACTAAAACAAGCACTGTTCCGCACTCCTCTCAGAAGTTGAATACCTTCGTAAAAGCTTGCATAAATTCCAACATAATGCCTTCATGTGTCTCAGTGTCAGTGAGTCCTAGTCTTAATGCCAATTATAAAGGAAAGGACCCAAACACCAGTATAGTGAAGGCAGTCTTCAATACAAAATGAAACACAAAACATACAACTGTAACTAAACAAAGTTCATCCATCCATTCGTTCTCTATACCACTTGTCCAATACAGGGTCACAGGAAGCTTAGAGCCCATCTCAGGAAGCACAGGGCAAGGGTAACCCAGGGCAGGGCACCAACCCATCACCAGACACACACACTCACCCAAGCACACACCACAGGCAATTTAGAGACACCAATCAACCTAACCTGCATGTCTTTGGACTGTGGGAGGAAATCGGAGAACCCGGTAAAAACCCACCAAGCACAGGGAGAACATGCAAATCCCACGCACACAGACTCGAGGTGGGAATTGAGCCCCTGTAGGTGCGAGGCGATGGTGCTAACCACCACGGCACCGTGCTACCTTAAACAAACTTTATGTAATCTGTTAATACCAGAAGGACACATCAACACCAGCTTACTGACATCAGAACCAAAAAGCAACAGAACCTAAATGCTAATACATGCTAATAAGGGGACAGAGCCCTTTGACAACTGAGAACTCGGTACACCAAACAGCCATGCTACAAAAAATTTGAGATTTCATATTTTAGTATACAGCGTATTTTTCACATGCATAGTTAACATTAGCATTGCACTCAAAACACATTAACGTGCATCACAACTCAGAATCCACAGCAATAAAGAGCCCCGAACAACATAGTCGCAATATTTGGTCATTTCCCTATTAACTAAGACACACATAAAACATCCCTCACGAAGCACGGTGTGTGAAATGGAACCACTGCATAAAATAACTCCTAAATCATGCTGACCTCTCTATTAGCAGAGTGCAGACTGCGACTGGCAGTGGTATCATTAAAAGGTGTTGAAAGCATTATTAGAAAAATGACCACATTACTCAAGCTTCTGTGTGGAACGCATGCTGCAGAAATTGTGCGGTGGAATTAAACAAGGATTTGTTAAAGTTTCACTGCACTTTTTTGTATAATAGCACAGAATTTTGACGTCCATTGAGAAAACATGTCCTTATGCAATCTAACCCATAATCTAAAGTGTTTCATTTCTATTATAATTTTCAGTGCATTTTTACAGTAAGGTCAAGGACACATTATGATAACAAATTGGAACATATTCTCTGATTCTAAGATTTGTTTCCAAACTTTAGGTTATAAAACTAAAGCCTACCCGACTTAAATCTGAATGTCTTCCCCACTGAAGGCAAGAAAAAAAAATTGATGGTAGCCCAATTAGTTTCTTTTTCACACTTCATTTTTCCTGTGTTAGCCTCATAAATTATCAACTTTCATATTTTGTACAGCTGTTTTAATGAACTTTAGATGTTACTTCACTGTGTTGTGATGCTAATATATATATTTATCTTTGGTGTATGTTACATTCATTATTATCTTCTAAAAACCTGAAATACATTATTTTGTTCATTTTCTAACTAGTCTTTTCTCAGTCTGATCTTTTTTTTCTGATTGTCTGCAGCAATAAAGACAAAGTTAAACAAAAGTGTTCTAGCAAACTGGTTTCAAAACATTTACTGTCACACCAAAATTAAAATAAATGCATAATTAAATACAGAATATATAGTATATTAGCTCAGAATACTAATGAATAAACACTCCAATTTTTACAAAAGTTGGCCTGAACATTATACATAATACTAACATTAAATTCCTCCTTAAATTAATACAAGTTTATAAAGATTTGAAGCCCAGATTATAGAGGGAAAGGAAAGACATTTCATTTAAGTGTAATTGTCTTTGTTATACTGAAGATACAATTTCTAATAGCAGAGTTTGATAGAGTAGTCTCTGAGAAGGGCTGTACACCTCACACGTCTTGGAACCAGACCAATTTCAGTTACAGTGATGTCTGGGCAAGGCTGCAGTGCCTCAGTCAAGAAAAATCTGACCACATTTCAGTAAGAGCCTCCAAATGATCTTCTCAATGAATCTCACCCAGTAGCTGGTTTCTGAAGGCAACCTGTAATTCAGTGTCCTTAAACTGAGTGTCGAGTGAGCCACATATATTTTTCAAAGTCAGAGCTACCCCATTGGTGGGGGAAAAAAACATCAGTGCAGGTATATCCAGTCAGGTCAGCTTGTCTAATTTGAAATAGCATTTGTTGAGTTGCTGTAAATGTTAAGTTGGAAAAGAGGGACAAGAACATGGTTGGATGGGTTTATTTTCTTACTGTGCTTTGGGCTGGAAGTTTTGGCCCCTCTGAATACAATGTAGGATCACGTCAGACCTTCAGACTAGGTGTCTTGGTGAAAGTGACCGGTGTGGTTCCCATCTCCATCCAGGCGAAAGGAGCGATCTCTCCGTGTGAGCGCAAAGACGGGTTCACCGTGAGCTCATGGCCTGTTGAGACCGCACACGGCGCCCGAGTCCACGCTCCTCAGTGCCATTCCCAGTGGACCGAGCGCGCCGTCCGTCGGGGAGGCTGGCACGACAAAGAGGGGCCTTTGTTTGGCGGAAATAAGTCACAGATCTGCAGTTTATGGACATGACAGTCAAACCAAAACACAACTCCCTAGCCGTCCTCGCACAGGCCACTGTGAATAATAAGGGGTGTGAGGAACAAGATACGGTTCCCATGGAGCCGCACTGCCATCTACTGTCTGCATGGCCATGGAAAGAACACGCAATAGAGGAGGGAAACAAAACCTGCACACAGTGTCCTATTCTACTAACCGGACCTGGAAACAGCTTTTATTTGCAAATGTCTGGAATGCTTTTGTTAGTTATTAAATCTCAAGCAGACTTATGTTATTGTCCTGGAAGATCTGAAACATTCTTTTGATTCATATACGTTTATATGGATTCTGTGCCTCGTGCCCAGCCAGGTTTGCAGAAACACATTAAGAGAGTAATGTCAGTTCCCGCAGAAATGGAACAGACTGCAAGCTCATGAAACGCACCTCTGTCAGTGAAGCTTTGTGAGATCCACTGAGCTGAGTCTCTGTTGTCAATCAGTGCGTACATAAATTTAGACCCATTAGACAGCAGCTCATTCAGATATTGTTGCAACAGAGAGAATGGGTATTAATTAATTAATATCAATCTTTCTAAAATTACACCCTATGAACAAAACATACCCACAAAAGATCTTTACCATCTAGTCATGAGCATAAAAAGTTTAGCATTATTACAGGAAGCCAAAGGCTGGCCTTCTGCTGAATGCCGACATTTGCCTTCTGATGTGTTTTAGCTTCTTCTCGTCTGGTTCTTCTGACTGATTAACACCATGAAGCAGAAGGTTATGGGTCATGCATGAGTTGTGCACAGTGCAGCCAGGCATTGTCATGACAAACCGGCAGGCATAGTTCCACCATGGGCGCTAATTAAGGACAGCCAACTTACGGAGTTCTTCAGCAGTTCCTCCCTGGTATTTTGTTTGTCTAAATTGAGTAGATACCTTTCTTTCTGAGGAGGCCAAATGCTTGGATTAGCTATAATTGGTTGTCAGACCCATTCAGAAACGGTATCAGAACAGTGACGGCTCTCGGACGAACGGAGGACTGGGGATAACTCCGTGCTCTTTAGGAGACCATAGTGATGTTTAAACATGACAGCACCGCAGGTTGGAGTCCACTTCAAATAAGACATGTCAGAGTGATTGTCCAAGGGGCTCCCAGCCTGTTCTCTAAGTCTGAGAAATATGAGCACCTGTTTGTTTCGGTTAGTCCAGCGCCCATAAACCCACCGGCCTTAAAACCTCCACTTGCTTATCTTAGATGGATTACGTCTGAGGAAAAAAAATGTATCCAGAAATATAGAGACTTTTTCTGAAAACGAAAACAGAAGTGTAATAGGCACTTCAATTAAAGCACTGAATTAAGTGAGCAGCTGCATAAACTAGTACAAAATAGAACCCTAAGCTATTTAAGTTGTCCTAAAAATGTTTTGTTGCCGGTGTCTGTTTATGTGGTGTTCAAATGCATTTAGTGGTTCACTCGGTTCAACGATTGCATTTAAACTGTAGCCAGATGCATGTTTCACCTGTTGTTATACAATGTGTGAGTAGGCTGTTTTGCTCAATAGCGAAGCAACATTTCCTTGAGGGATCGTGGTTAAAAAGAGTTTCGCTGTGTTTTTGTGAGTTTGTTTTTTAAATCCTGGCCGTCCGACCACAACATGGCAAAAAACAAAAATCAGGAGTGAAGAGTCTGGACCTTGACCTTGAGTTTGACCTTGACACACACTCCGCCCTCCCCCCTTCACTGCCGTGCAGCCCCCGATCCCTCCTGTATGATTTCACCCCTTCACATCGGCTGGCAGCAAAGCTAATTACATGCTATTTCATCAGGTTCCCCACAAAATGCTTGTGACATGTTCATGCCACTCCAGTGAAATTACTAAGCCAATACAAAAAAAAATCTGTGTGTGTGTGTGTGTGTGTGTGTGTGTGTGTGTGTGTGTACAAAATGCAAAAATAGAGTAATAAGCATTGGATTTTTTTCTCCAAGTCTTGGAAGCCAGATTACTTTTTTCATTAGTGTTTGCAGAGCCTTCTGAACCCAGAGCAGATTGTCTTTGCGTTTGAATAAAACAAAACCTTTTAGCAAGTGATTGAAAACAGAAAGAGGTTTTTTCGACTATGCAATGCGTGGTAATGAAAGTGGAGTGGCAGATCAATTGCCAAGCTGCTGATATGAAAACAGACCATGGAACCTTGTTCTCTGTACACTAAGGGCCGTTTTATACCCACCTAGCTGATGACACTAGTCTCAGCTGTAACTTTGAGTGGCCACGGCAACTGGTAAATTTGACGTGTTCCTATATAGCTCTGAAAATGATTATATCTTAACAAGAGCTCTTGTCACATCCAGCTTTTAGTCTTTACAGCAGCGCTTTTCACAAGTTTTCCTCATCAAGGCACAAGTATGAAAATCCAAAGTAGTCCTATTTACATTGTAAATCAGTAGCAGTATTAAATAATCAGTAACAATTGTCATTATTTTCCCCAACAAATATCCCCAAATGCAATGTGTTGTGTGGTGTATATGTGTTTTTATACTTTATTACCATTGTAATTTATACGTTTTGAGTGTTTCCTGTTAGAATTTTTTTTTTCTTCGTACCTGAGCAGAAATATTTCTAACTTTAAATTGTGGACCCGTCGAATTATTTGACAAAGTGTCAAAGAAAGTTCAAACAAAACGATTTAGACAGATAACAGAGTCCATGGCAGAGGGGTGGTCGCAAGCGGCACCTTTTGAACACTTGAAACTAAAGATGGGACCCGTCCTTCACAGAGAACAGAGCATTTGAGTTTAAAGGAAGAGCCAGACTCGCAGCCGAGGAGGTAGAGGAGTGACCTTGAGCACCGGGGTGGACGGGAAATTGGGAAAACGGCGCACAGCAAAGCCACTTAGCATTGTGCCAGCGTAGTGCCACCCGCCTGAAACCCAGCAGATTTGCAGTGTAGACACGCGGGTCTGTCTCCGAGTCTGCCTTTGTTCTTTTTTAATGAACACAGATCAGAGATTGATAATTCCATTTCTTTCCCTCTCCGTCTAACGCTTTGATGTGGGTGAGAGATGGTAATAACATTCGCTGTAACAATGTTCAACAGTCTCTCAATTAAGTGTCCTAAGAGGCTATTCAGTTTCTCCAAATGTACCTCTGTTTAAAACCACCACAGTTTTGTATTGTACAGTTTTGACTCGGAGAGGAAAGTGGATTTTCTTTTTCACTTTTCTTCAGTAAAGTACTCTAACATTTACATTTGTTTTAATGTTACGGAGTGTCTTTGCGAGTTTTGATCTGCTGATTAATTTTGTCGCAGCGTTCATTTACCCTGATTGGCCACATTTGTTCTAAAAATAAATGCATAGATATGAGGACTGAGCTCATGAATATTCATGCATCCTCAGAGTGTAATGAAGTCATGACCACATTTGTCTGTGTACTAATAATGCAATATCTGACAGTTCACCATAAGTTTACAAATTACTGTAATATGAAATGGAATGTAGAAATAGGTTCAAAGTACAGGCGCAAATCACAGCCAAAGCGTGTGTCTCTGTGTGTGTGTGTGTGTGTGTGTGTGTGTGTGTGTCTCTGTGTTTGCGTGTGTGTGTGTCTGTGCCTGTATGTGTGTGTGTGTGTGTGTCTCTGTGTTTGCGTGTGTGTGTGTCTGTGCCTGTATGTGTGTGTGTGTGTGTCTCTGTGTTTGCGTGTGTGTGTGTCTGTGCCTGTATGTGTGTGTGTGTGTCTGTGCCTGTATGTGTGTGTGTGTGTGTGTGTGTGTGTCTGTGCCTGTATGTGTGTGTGTGTGTGTGTGTGTGTGTGTGTCTGTACTTGCGTGTGTTTCTGTGCTCACTTCCGTGTGTGGGTGCTCACTTGTTTATGTGTGTGTGCTTACTTGCATGTGTGTGTGCTTGCTTGCGTGTGTGCGCTCACTTGTTTGTGTGTGTGTGTGTGTGTGTGTGTGTGTGTGTGTGTGTCTATGCATATCTGTGTTGGTTGACCATGGAAAGCTGTCCTGATACTGTGTCATTATTAAGGACAAACAAGAATCTGAATAGTTTTTTGCGCATCTATAAAATATGCACCCAAGAGTCTCCCCAGGTGAGTGGATGCAATTAATAATTCCCGGTGCATCTGAGACGCTGCTTTTTTTAATCATCTAATATCACGGCACAGTGAACAGAGGTGCGCCAGGCAGCGATGGAAAATGCAGCAAACAAAGAGATGTGCACCGCTAATTAGAAAACCAAATCAGAAAGAGGAACTGGCAAACTCAGAATATATGGAAATGCGCTGTGCTCCGAGCTGGTGCTTTTTTTCTTCTTCTTCTTCTTCTCCTCTGCGTGAGCAAAAGACGCGAACGGGGCCAAATGTTTTGAGAGGGAGGAATGAATGCGGGGCAGATTGCATTGAGACACACTTCCCGTATTAATCTCGACTTGCACCTTTGCCAGTAAGATGGAGACTCGATGCCAGAGCCTGAGAGAGGGAGAGAGAAAGCAATCAGTAGCACCGACTGGCACTCAGACAGTGAGCCACCGTTCGCGAACTGGCTGGCATCATTGGCACCCGCATGGCGGACGTGTCAATATTGTTACACTTTCTTTGCAGAGGTACTTCTTCACAGCAGGAGCAAGTGACCAATGGAAGCCATAGATAACTGAGCTCGACTACAGAAGAATGTTGAACCAGTGCTGATGTAGCTTGCCCTGCAGGTGCCCCCCCGTGGTGCCTGGCCTGCCAACCCCTAGCTAAGGCTGGCACAGCTCGCGTATCTAGTACATCACGTTTGACTGGAGCGTTGAGCCTCTTGTACTGTTAGGGAAGACCGAGTGAGCAGAATCCAGTCATTCTTTTTTTTTAGTAAAAAGTGATAAACACCAAACATTGTGTCAGTGCTTGCTTAAATACCCTTTATTTAAAGTGCTAGTCATTTCTACAGTAGAATTTCCTTTAAAACCTCTGCCTTGCTTTTCCAAAAAAGCAAAAATAATAACTACAGAGTTAAATTAACAATTTAATTGGATGGGTGTGTAAAATGCCGCTGAAAAGTTGGTAAATATTTTCACCTCTGTTATAGCCTTTGGATCGTATCCTGAACATCCTGCAGGGTTACTGTCTGTGGGGATGGCTGCCGACACACCTCCATAATGTGCTGGGTGTTCTCGGGATCCACCATACTCTTCACAAGTAGATCACTTTGTGTCTCACCCTCTGTTTTGTCTGAAAGACAGCACTCCCTTTCGGCAGTACAGCATCAGTCTTGTTCACTATAAACAGTTTTTTGTTTGCTTGAGTATTATTTTTTAATTTAGTGTTAATGAGACACCACACAAGATCTGGCATCAGCGGTCTTCCAAAGTGAAGCCTTCCTCCATTTGTGTCTGCTGTTCGACGACTGCTAAATAACTGGGCACCAATATCTTCGCTTTCTTAGCGCAAGCTGAAAAATTGGCCCGCTTCATTCTATTTGCATTTATATTGTGAATAACGTCAGGCGATCTGTTTCTCTTTGGGGTAAATAAGTTTTCTGCTAGAGGTGTCTAAGTGTAGACGATAGACCCCAATTTTTATTTTCTTTGGTTAAATTTACATTATTTTTCATTTTATTTTTCAGTTTGCAGTTTAAAAAAAGAAAAACTTACAGTTTTTCTTTTTTTAAACTGCAAACTCAAAAATAAAATGAGAAATAATGTAAAACTCTTAGTGCACACTGTATAGAAAAATAAATAGGAAATGGAAACCTTAGGCTAAACCGGTCTGAAGTGTGTGTTATAACTGAAACCATTCAGCTGAAACAAATGCATTATTTACATCATGGTCTACATGGCCCCTACTGCTGTTTCCTTCTGAAAAGTGATCCGTGGAAAACCAACTGATCGAGCCTGGTGGGGGGGTGCAACTAGTGGGGAGGGGGTGGTCTTCAGCCAGTGGAAAATCAACACATTCCACCCAGCGGCAGTTTAACGAGAAGTTAGCTGGAGCTGAAATGGATTTGAAAGGGTGCGTGACAGAAAACAGAATGTTTCATTATCATTCACTTCGAGGCCGTTGAGTGAATGTCAGCGGTGCTGCAAGGTGGACAACAGGTGAGCGAAAGGTGGAAAGGTCAAACCCCACAAGAAGCGTGACTGTTGTGATGCGGGGACGGGCAGCCGATGGCATGAAATCAGCTTATTACATATCTATTTGTTTACATTGCAGAGTGTAACACCTGTGTTGGTTCCAGCATTTGTCTGTTCGTGCAGTCACTCGTCTGTTACCCATAACCACTTATCTAATATAGAGCTGGGATGAGCGAGAGTAAACCTTGAAGATTATCTCTCATGTCACATAACATGATCAGAGCACTTTGTGTGAGATACAGTGCGCTCACACTCACACACACACACACACACACACACACACACAAAACTGAAAAGCATAACTTGTGTTTACATTAAACTTCTGCTAAAGAGAAAATAAGACATTACGAATAACTACTGAGACAAGTAACCTACCAAGATGACGTGTTGACATGGGACTAGAGTTTTCCACTGCAAGGTTTAAAAAGGGACACGTATTTTGAGAGACTAGAAACCTCGTTAACAAGCAGCAGCATTCTGTGAACGGCAAAATAATAATCTGTGCTTCTCAACCGTCTTGCCTAAAATACCCCTTCTTTTCAAGAATCAGGTACCCACCAATCACAGGTAAATACCAAAGGTAAGTGTAGTTATGAATGTTGTTCTCTGGTTACCAGCATATGAGAAGCCTACCATATTGGATGGGACCTCTAGGGGTGTCCCCTCAGACTGCCTCGAAGTACCCCTGAGGTGTTCACGTTCCCCCAGGTGCAAATCACAGATTTAAAGAGGCTATAAAATAACCCCAGTGCCGCCCATTCAGTAGCAGCCAGAACGTATAAATGAGAATTTTTGCATTTGCAGACCTGACTTTTCATTTATTCCCCTTCAAATGCAGTTATCATTATGACACCGGCTAACTGATCTGTCATGCCCTTGCTAATTTGTTCTCGTGTTGTTAATGACTTTTCTTGACAGCCGTTGGAGGGGAAAAAAAAAACCACAGCACGATAATTATTTTCATGTTTGTAGCAATGCGTTGCTTTTTCAAATTACAAATCATTTTTCCACAACCAGCGTAGGTAGTTATTTTTGCTTAATATCTAGTCTAGATACATGATTTAACACTTTAATTTTATGTTATTAGAGACCTTGATTTAAAAAAAATATAATTAAGGGAAATAATGATTTGCATGTGACTCAAAGACAAGACACAACAGGAGGTAATATTTGAAATTATTTACTATCTTTTAAATATGGAACCTTTTCATTCGACTATGCAATTTTACATATACCTTTACACTATGCACAGGGGTGCTTCCCGCGAGCCTGAACTGGATAAGGAGGTATTGCGAATGGATTTACCCTATGCAACTGCTTAGCAATCAGTGCAGCAGATGGAGACAGACTGTGGAGAAATATATGTTTTTATATTTGTACATACATAATACATGTCTGCTTATGAGATACATATAGATTTCGAATGTGTGAATCATTAAATTAAGTATAGAATGTATGATCAAAATTACTATTGATATATAACTTAATATACTAGTGAACCAAAAAAGGCAGTGCAACTTTCTGCTGTTAAAAAATAATCATCATAGCCCATGTTGTTTGTTTTTGTATATAACAAAGTGTTTTTTCTGTTGACCCCTAACAAGAGCGACCGCATTGCATTTAGATGACTCACTCTTAGATTAATTAATCTGTGAAAAGCACAATGAAGTGTTTACATGCAAGGAAACGGGGCGACGGAAGCAGAAAGCCAAGGAAACAAGATCATGCATTCTCTAAATAAGATTCACCGTCGCTTGTTCGTTCAGAGGGCTCTTGGCACAACTGCGCTGGTTTGCTAATGTCGGCGTTTCAAACATCTGTGTGTTCCAGAGGGGAAAGAAGACCAGCTCAGATTTGAGGTGCTGGACTGGAGCGTTGTGCATCTGAAAATTGTGTTTAAAATCTACGTAAAAAAATCAGTGAAAGTCCTTGTTGACATGGTCAGGTACAGTTGGTCCCCGAGTTACAATGGTTCATCTTATGATTTTTCAATCTTACGTTTACGATAGTGATACACCAAAATTGTAAAAATATTTAAAATTTTGTGTGGCAGGCAAACATAGCAGCGTATGCGGTACGATACGTTGGGACCCTGCCGGGATGTATGCGTCCCCCGCCTTCTGGGATGCCTCACTCTCGTCAGCATTCGACACAATTCAGTTGTCTCACTGTTACAGCACATATATTTTCTGTTTCTGGTGTTTTGGCCATGTCTTGAGTTACAATATTTTCAAGTTACGATGGGTCATCGGAACGCATCTCCATCGCAAGTTGGGGACTACCTGTATTAATACTAATATCTTTTTGCTTATCTGTGGCTCATGAAAACATCAGCGTTATACCGTCAGTACTGTAAAGTTTTGTGTATGTTGTTTCATAGAGAATTTTACCAAGTAATGTCTGGTATTGTTTGGTCAGGGCGGGGGGGGGAAGGGTTACGAGACACTTATATAGGTCCTTTGATATAAAGTATTACCAAAAACAGAATTTTGTCTTTTCATAACACGGTCTTACAGTAGGATTATATCTAAGTCTTAGAAAACATTAACTTCAGTTTTCCATTATGAGAATCTGTGAGTTTATCCAGCATCAGAATTTTTCAGCAAATTATCCTCTCTTTGTTGGAACCAACTTGTGCCAATGTTTTTTTCACAATAATCCTGCCCAATTTGAAATCTAGGCTTTTCCATCTGTGGCAGCCAATGCCCCGTGGCTCCAGGACAGCCCCCACCGTGGCAGCGCCCCAAAACATGAGCGATAATGCAGTTCAGATCTACACTAAACCACTTCCCACTGGTGGGTCTGGAGTGGGAGGCCGCGTTCGCTTCCCGTAAACAGCCCAAATCCACCAAGGGTGAAATTGAGCCGTTTAACAGTGTTTAATGTAATGCCAAAACACTCTCATACCAGAATTAGAGGAGAAGGAAACTGATCGTGGGCTTTTGCCCTAAGCTTTCGGTTTCGAACGCACCTACCGGTGATTTTGTGTGGACGCGGATGCTAAGGAACACTCCAAGACATAGGGGGATTGCAGTGGTGATAAGAGAAGACAAATTGCAGGCCTTCTTTTAACGAGTCAAAATACAATGGATTTCCCGAAAGGAGATCCCTTCTGTAACACCATGTGAATGATGTATGCCAATGATCACAAGAGTGCAAATATTACATAAATCAAGAAAAAAAACACTCTCTTATGACAATGACAGGCAGGGAGAGACAGTAACGGTTATAATAAACTGAGTGTCTTGGCATCATACTGTTTCTTATTTCTTTATTTACTTTTTCGATCTTGCGTGGTGTGCCCGTGAAGTCTTAACAGTCTGGTGAGACTGCCTTGCTTTCGTTTTGGGCTTGTTTTTCCTGCCCCGCTTGTTCTCAGCTTTCTCTGTTCATATCGACGGCATGCCGGCCCCTGCTGCTGGAGAGAGCCCAGCCAGACCCAGTGCAATTAGAGCTGTTTATGGATTTTGAATCAAGCTCAACCCTCATAGCATCGTGCTGCAAATTGCAGCCCACGTTTGTGCAGTAAACATTAAAAGGGTTCACACTTCCTTTAAGATGAAAGACATCAAAATATGGAGTGAATAACATTAATACTAAACGGAGTCTCGGTGATGTCGGAATCTGCTTCTAATGATTTAGGGTTGCTTGGCGCCAGAGCTGGGTCTGTGAGTGCTAGTCGTGTCTTACCTCTGAAGTGTCACTCTGCCCAGAGACAGTCATAGCTATATTTTATTTACAGCCATGTTCGTAGACGTTCACGGACGTCACTACAAGTTAGACTTGAACCAGTCCCTTAGGTATCTAATTTCCTTCTGAGGACACACTTCCACATAAAGTTTGGGTATAAAAAATCTGTCACCTTTAATGTGCTTTGTAAGTCTAAGTAACATGCAAAGACACCAGTGAATTATTACAATATTCTTACTGTGCGCAGCTGTGATGGATATAATGTGTAAATTGCAAGTGTTTCGGCTGACTTTTGAGTTTTTCCGGATTATTTTTGGATAAGTTACCGAGAACGCTACACAGGAAGGGTGATTTTTTTTTTGGCACTGGAGATAAATAAGTCCTTGCATTCTCCACCACTGTTGCTTTCCAAACTTCATACAACTCCCTTAAAATTCTGTGTGTGTGACTAAAGTAACTCCTATTGTGGTTGCTTAACCTTCTTTCGCTTCAGAGTGGCTTTGTCTTGAAGGCTGAGTGGCAATTAGCCACAGAGCAGACATCGGTTGAAAGAACATGGTATAATTTGATCTCTGGTGAATCTCATTAAAAAGGACAGATCGTGCAGTTTTCCACTGTTGCATTACTCAACTCTACACATCTCACACGGAGGTGGTTTTGGGGGCTGGCGGGTGGATGAGCAGCGTGCGACCTGGTTTCAGGCCTGTGGAGTGCCATCAAAGACTCCTCGTCCAATGGGGACTTAATCAAAAGGTCACATGGTAAGCTTGCAGCATGCCGGCTGCTTCGGCGGCTGAAACACCACCATGAGATGTCTTTGGGTGTGTGTGTGTGTGTGTGTGTGTGTGTGTGTGTGTGTGCGTGCATGAGGAGAAGTCAGTGCTCCTGCTGACTGGCAGGGCGTTGTGTGCAGGTGAGTAGAGCACAGTAACGTTCAGGTTATGGACACCAGTCTGCATCTTCCAGGTTATTGGTTTTAGCCAAGTGAGACTCCTTTGGTGTATAACTGGTCGTTATCTCAGCAAGGGGTCCCCAGACATGTAACTGCATGAAATTCGAGTAAAAGTTGAGCAAAAACACCACATATGTTTAAAAAAAGTACAGCAGTTCCCCCTTATCTGTGAGTTCATTTCTGTGGTTTCAAAACAGGCAGTCAGCCACCATCTACCAAATCATTCATTCATCTTCTATACCGCTTCCTCCTGTAAAGGGTCATGGTAGGCCTGGAGCCCATCCCAGGAGACACAGGGCGCAGGGCAGGGGATACACAGGGTGAGGCGCCAACCCACCACAGGGCACACACATACACACACAAACACACACTACAGACAATTTAGAGACACCAATCAACCTAACCCACATGTCTTGAAACATACACCCCCCCCCCCCCAAGGTGGGTACTGTATCTATGGTTTAGCCTAACAGGTTGTGTATATTATTTATGGAATCAATTATTTTAAAAACTTATTTCAGTTTATAATAAGTAAAAGCACTCGTGTTTTTATGCATAAAGGCTTTCATGTTTTATGTGTATATATAAATATATGAACTGTTAGTCTATCACAAATCATTATTGCAAGTGAATCTATCAGAGAATGTCAGATGTGTGTGGAAATTGAGTGTGACAGGGTGAAATTTTCATCTCCACGGTACTTGTTTGATTTTGTTGTCATGTTTAACTGCCACTTTAGCGTGAGTGCAAATTTAAAGCTGTCAGCACAGGGGTTGATGGCTTTCAGACAGGGACGATCATTAGTAGCTCCGGGGTGTCCAAACATGAGCAGAAAGTGTCACGGGGAGTTTGTCACCCACGCGGAGGGGCTGAAAGTTCAGTTACATGGCTACGTCCTGCGCTCGGGCTTAGAGAGAGAACATTGGGGTTTAAGGGTAAGAGAAGAATCAACTAGTCACCCACTCACATTCCAAACTCTTGTCCTGCACGTGGTCATGGGATGCGTGGCAGTCCTCCCAAGCATCATTGAGGACATGGCTGGGTACATCCTGGACATCACAGGAAATCAAATACTATGTCCCTGAAAAATCACTTCACTAGTCCAGTAACAGGTACTGCTCAACGGTGTAAGCAGTCATATCATTTGCATTCTCACAGGAAAGATGAGTCCGCAGCACTTTTGGTGGTTTATCTACCAATTTAGCTCGCTGGTTGATTAGATGTCCTCACGCGTGTGCTGCGACATGCCACGGCTGAACACGGCTCACCGCGACACATTCTGCATGCGTCGCGTTTCCCCCAGATCTCAGCTTGCGTTATTTTGTCCCCAAAAGGTGCAATTTTAGCCACAAAGTAAAGACACATTAGTAAGTTCTGGGTAGCTGAGGCTATTTGTTTACTCACGGCCTGGCAGGGGATTGTAATGTATCCCTCCAAGAGGAAGCGTCAGGGGAAAACAGAGCGGTGGCTGACAGACGTGCTCTGCTCCTCTGTGGCGGCCTCACTCCGGAGCTCAGTAATTGGGTAGTTTTGGAAGCAGTCCAAAGCAAAGGGGCTGGCTATTGATGGCTGGTGGGAGAGCCAACCTTTTGTCCACCACATCCCTGTGACTCGAAGCGCTCAGCACTCTAGCACAGGGCCGTATTACCCCGAGGGCTTCTTTCCCGCACTCAAAACCCCAATTTTCTTGTGTGGAAACTTCTCCTGCCCTGCAACCCTGAGAAGGCACATACTCCGCGCTTAGTGGGGACATGCCGGCAGAACTTAATGTATTTCTAGGTCAAACCACTTGAGACCGATTTGTCAATTAGCGGTTCAAAAGTCACAATTTGTAGATGTAAGATTTCTCTCATGTGACTCCTGCCATGTAATGGAAGACGGCACAAATGCAAAAGCAGACGTTTTTTTTGTTGCGTTTTAAAGAATTTTTGGTAAAACCTCAGGCATCTTTTCCAACAGATGCTGAAAATTTACAAGTAAATGTAATGCTCTAAATACCAAAAGATGAGAAAAAAAAGACATTTTCTTTCTGGGGGGGGCAGTCGTTTGCTGAGGAGCATGTTCAGTTTCACAAACTTTAATCACCTCACCATCATAGTCCCAGTGGTGGCGTCTGAGCCGAGGCGGAATGGAGCCAGTGCCTCGTCGCCGGGTTTGAAAGCACTGAACTTTCGTTTCTCAGCAGCGCGCTCTCATTGGCTGACACCTTCTGAAAACTTAATAGGAACAGACTGGCTCAGATAACTCATAAGTTCTACCACATCCATTAATGGGCACACAGTTGACAGGTAATAAGGCTTGACTTGCAATTAGTTAATTAGGCAAATAATTGAAATGGCATATTTGCAGAGAATGAAACACGAGGAAAGTGGATAGATGCAAAAAGTCATACGGGTGCCTTGGAAGTCACCTGCAGATATGTGTCAGCGGGATTTCAAGAAACGGACAGGAAAAAGGCTGCTGCTAACTTTGTTACCTCTCAGCATGCAAGTGTGAGGACAACAGCACATGTATCGTGTCTTCATAATAAACACTGATGAAAATAACTTAATTTACCAACTTGAACTTCAAAATCCTCCTGCAGTGCCTTAAATCCTACACCTTACAAAATGCTCTCAGAATTCAGACTGTCCTCCTGTTATATTTGAGCACACAGCTTCCTGGGTTCGTTAAACAAACATTGCTAATTGCCTGAGAGGAGCCAACGAGCGCTCCCAGAAGTTTTACAACTGTTTTCTTTTTTGCTTTATTGACTGTCTTCTTCCATCTTCATTTTTCCCACATTATACTTCCAGTGGGGTTCTGTTGTGGGCGGGGGGAGGGAACAAAGGACATCGGCCAATCACGGCGGTCCATGCGCACTGACCTCGTTTCACAGACGTGACTTCTTTTATTTGCCAGGGCAGCCTGGAGGAGGCCTGATTAAGAACGTGACACTGCCAGGCCTTCCGCTGCCCACAAGCCTTTCTCTTCAGGCTGTGATGTAATTATATCTCCATTTCATACTGCAGGCCTCCGTTTAACATCCGTCCCTGGCTGCTGTCTCCATTCCGCCAGTACATCCATCACAGCCCAGCAGGAACCGGGAACCGATGCCTTCGCTGGATCACATCCCTCCACAAGCAACGTGAGCTGGCATTGCTAATCTCTGCTGGGAGTTAGTGTCCTATTTCATTGAGCCCCACCCTCTGTTGTTTCATCAAGGCCCCCCCCCCCTGCTCTAACCGCAACACACAAACACGTATATATTATGTTAGCCGTTCAGTGTAAATTCTTTATTTTGTTTAGTGTTTTAGAGCACAGCTCCCCTTTTTAAAATATTTCTGAGATGTGCGTGTTCTGTGTGCATTAACAGGGACTCTGGGTCGTATATCTATATGAACATGCAAAACAACACCATAATAAAACTTGCAGTACATTAGTAGTACACAGGGGTAGGGGGAAGATATTTTGAATTATTTATTCCATGCCCACACTCACAGACAAGGGCTGAGCACCCCCCCCCCTTGCTAATCAACCCATAATAGCTTGTGTCGTTAGAATGGCGGGTGTCAGGGCAGGATACTGAAGTGATTATTCATGCTTTGTCTGAAGGGGCTGTCTTGGCATACAGACAGCACCAACATGACACCGTGAGCCTGGGGGAGTGCGGATGGAGGTGGCACCGTTTCTCCCGCCGCCCGGCGATGCCAGCGTACCCTCTGTCAGGGTCACCAGCCCCTGTCGTGGCAGATTCTCGGCATCCGCCTCGGTGGCGAGGGAGGTGTTGGGTCAAGTTGGTCGGAACGCCCTCACACACCCGCAGTGCCTCAGCAGAGCTGACTGACACACACAAACATTTTACTGGTAAAAGGCACAGTATTGTATTATTATATTTACTCAAGTATGAAAATATACATTCATAACGTTTATTTAAGTAGAAAAGTACTGCCTTCTCTAAACAGGAGTTTGTAAAGCACATGCTTTTAATTCACACTGAATATGATACTGATAAAGCCTCGCACACGTGAAAGGAATGTGCACTACTATTTATAATTAAACTGATAACTACACACAAATTAAAATGATAAATACAATAAACTTTTAATTAGGCTCATTATAGGCTTTGGTCCCCAAAATAATCATTGCTGTGTGCCAGGGGTCCTCAGAAATTCAAAAGGTCTACTTACCAAATTACCACTGAGTCAAAGGTCCTCAGGAACTGAATGAATAAACATTCCAACAGGTACCAAACTATGTGAAAAAAAGAAAAAAAATGTAATGCACCGCTGTTCTAATGGAGATGTGTCTCAGTCTCTCTGTAATCAGGTCTTAGTTATTGTCACCTGCCTCTTTCATCAGACCGTTGCTGTTGCTTCGCACCGCTTTTCCACTCATCCCTCTCCCAGCATGCTTGTTACTGAATATTCAAGTGCATTGTCATCGGAAATTTATCACAGCATTGCAAATGGGCAAAATTAAATTGTGGTTTATGTAGTGAGTAAAAGAACTAAGAAAAAAACTAATCAGATACAGAAAATTGTACTTAAATACCGTAACAAAGTAACTGAACTTGGTTACAGTAACAAAGTGGCCGTCCTTTGTTATACCCTGCCTCTGTGCTTCAGTGATAGGCGTGTGGCACGTGCCACCATGGCATTTTGGTGCCAGCCTCTAAGACCGTCCACCTGTTCATCCTCACACACACACACTGGTTTTCAAAACATGTCTGTGATGCAAGGGGGGTTTTAGCCTCACATTGTTGCCACCGCGGTTTTATGGATGTTTTTTTTTTAATTGGCCTGATGTGTGTGAGTTGGCTGAGCCAAGTGAGACCTCAGACGCACAGGCACATTTCAGGCTGGTGCTCGCTCTGACAGGCTCGCAGTCGCACAGGCAGATTCAAGGTCCCCCACTCTGACAGGCCCACAGTCACACGCAGGCGGCCCCCCGGCTGCTCTGTCGCACACCGCGGCCCCCGTTAAGCACAGCTCCTGTGCCATCACCCCCTGAGCAGACAGTCTACTGAAGCGCGGAGCTCCACAGGAGAAGGGGGAAGGTACAGAGCTGTCACCGAGCTGTCTCACCTTGTGGAGTGTGGGTGTGGGGTAGAGAGGGGGGTTGTCTACACATCCTGGGCTTTGCGTTTCAGTTTCAAACAGGTTTCGGCGGGACCACACCGCCGACAGCATTTTCAGTATAATGACCACTTGCAGACAGGCCTGCAAGCATCTGACAGCTGGCTGGGTCTCTCTGGCCCCTTTAACAGATGTGCTGACATCATCAGCCGTGGATCGGATCGCTCCTCAGACTCTCTCTGCCTCCCCATGGGACCGTGATGTCCTAACCAGCACCCTTCAGAGGTAACCAAGTGCCACCCTTCACGGTCCTGTCCTGTGAGATGATGTGACTACAGAAGACAAAGCACACTCATCCATGAGTCTGTGCACCTTAACATCTCTGTCATTACTGCTTGCAGATACGTTGAAGGCCTCGCTATGATTGGTTACCCCTGAAGGGTGTTTTTTTCCAGAATTTCATTGTATTTTTAATACAGTGACAATGAAGACTGCTTATGACATCGTCGAAGCCATCTCTAGTGCGTCCTCTTTCAAATCAGCAACACGTGGACAACATGGTTTAAAAAAGCCTCACACTAGACTCTCAACATGACTGTCTGAATAGGATTAAAGTTCGCCCTGTATGTTGACAGACTATAACCTGTCCAGCAGCCAACTTTAAGCTGGTCCCCGTGAGGAGGTTATCATGGCAGATCAACCAGCCCTTGGTTAACAAGCCACACATCAACCATGGCACAGGTTTTTTTAATGCCAAATGCCCTTTCTGACCTAACCTTCCCATTTTATCCAGGTCTGAGACCAGCATTGGGCATGCAATAGCTTGTGCAGTCCCAGCAGCTTGGATTCAAACCCCCCGACCTGAGAAGTACAAGGTGACAGTACTAACCACTGAGCCACCACCTGTCTGCCATAATAAAATTCATGGAAAATGTAATTAAAGCAGCAAATAACCGAGGTGTACTTCTGTTGTGCCCATACCTCAACAAATAAGCATCGCCAGGTGGAGGTCCCACGGCACATCATGAACTTCTTGGAGGAGCTACTGATGCAGGCTGACACAAGAGACTGAAGGAAACAAAAAAGATGAAGATATCTTAATAAGTAATGGGTAGAATAACAAATAGCTTTTTTCCAGTCAGACATTCTTTACATGTTTTTCAGTATTTTTACTTGCAATAAAAAAAACAAAGCAAACCCAGGAATCTTGCAGGCAAAAAAAAAATTAGGTGAGAGCACAAGTACGATGCCACCAATCTCAGTTCCTTTGGAAGAAAAACAAAAACTACCCAAAAGTGACATCTGTTATCTCCCCCTTTGTTAATTTTGCTGCGGGAGCTCCTCTGTGTTTCCGGGAAGCTGTTTGAAGCGGGTTCTTTGAACAGTTTGTCTTTGTCTAAGGATACAATCAGAAAGCTCCTACGGAGACCCAACCCGACTCAATCACGCTCAGGCGGGGTCTGATCACACTTTTTTCAGCCTGTCTGGGTGTAACATTTCAGCTTATCAAAACTCAAAACACATGGAAGGCGATGCATAGGTGCTGAGGAAGGAGTTTATTAGAGACCAATGATGCACAAGTGGCAGAGGTAAGCCCACACAGGGCGATGCAATGTAGGACCAGGGCAAGGGAGATAGGAAACAGACTCAGTGTCACGAATCAGACGGGCTGAGGCGAGGTCCAACTGCAGGGAGGGAGATTTATTAAGAAACAAAGCAAAACAAAGCCAACACAAAATAACTAAGGCTAAACAAGGCAGGAAACATAGAACCAGAGCTGTAACAAACATGAACAATACCACTCTTAGTTACTCAACAACTGGCAACATACTAACAGAAAGGGAAAATTAAATAGGGACATTAATGAGGCACAACTGGTAGGGACTAACACGCTTAAGACATTGAACAAGTTGGCATTTAGGGAGGGAACAGCGACACCTAACAGACATGGGAGGAACAACAGGCATGGGCATGACACTCATGATAATATAGAACAACAGGGCCGAATTAATATAATAACAATGAGCGGAAACCAGAGAGCACAGGAAACAAGAATAAGAATAGTAACATATAGAATAAAGACACAAGCAACATTACTGCATTAACTGGTGAGGAGAAGGAGAAACTAGGAGGCTAAGTAGGACCCTAGGGAAACCCAAAGTAGGTGCAGACACTTAGGTAATTTAAGAAGCAAAACAGATCAAGAGACAACTACAGAAATTCCATGTGAGCTAGACAGGACAAACATAGCAGAGGAATAAGGTAGAAAAAGGAAAAGGCTAGACAGGGCATGCCAGGGGCATGACACTGGGAGTTTATGATCCAATCGATATTAAGTCATATCTCCCACGGCAGCGGGGGGAGGGGGTTGGGTTTTCATAATAAAGACGAAAAGGTCTTCGTTTCAGAGAAAAATATATATGTATTTTACATTGAAAAAATACAAACACTAATGTAAGTATAACATAGCAGTTCCTGCTTGAATTCAGCCTGACTGAATGTTACTAACGTGACAGCAGCCAAACCACACTCATTGATCATGTTAGCGTGTTAAGATCATAGCGCCTTACTGTGTGTTCATCCATCTATCCAACTTCCAACCAATTATCCTGTGCGCTTTGCAGGAAGCCTGCAGACTATCCTAGGCGCAACTCATCATGGGGCACACAAAAACACAAATACACACCTTGGGCAATTTTAGGGTTTCCAAGCCACCTAATAACCATGTCTTTGGGAGGAAACTGGAGAACCCGGAGGAAACACACACAAGTAGAACAAGTGTTGAGAGCA
Organism: Chitala chitala; assembly: GCA_025773905.1. NCBI lineage: Eukaryota > Metazoa > Chordata > Actinopteri > Osteoglossiformes > Notopteridae > Chitala > Chitala chitala. The sequence goes on along the minus strand of JABJVR010000013.1, from coordinate 1,063,637 downwards.
GTAAGTTGGGCAGAAAGGCACAGGGTGCTCTCTGTGCTCTACCTGTTCCTCACTGTCGTTCCCTGCCCTGGTGGAGTAGATGATGTCAACAGGCCCAGCGACTCAAAGGCCAGCCAAGATTTCATCAGGACCATGTCCCCTGCTGTTTCGCAAACCTTTGCATTTCACCCAAGGCCTGCAGTGCCTGAGGGGAGGGGGGACCTGCCTTAGGGTCACAAAGCAATTAATCACTGTCCTTCACACGTGCCACCAGCAGTCTTCCACCAAGGCTGAGCTTGAATCCCTTCCAGTCAGTCACAACCAGGTCACCACGCTCCTCCCACGCACCCAGCCATGCAGCGCTGGGTAGATTTTGGCTTTATTTTTCATCCACACAAAATGGGATTTTGGGTGTTTAAATATTGATGAAACATTTACAGGTTGCTTCTCAATAGGTGCTGCTTTCAACCGTTTCCTCACACAGCGTTTCCACCCCTCCCCCAAACTTGCACTGGTTGCACTGGGTGGAAGAGGCAGGATGCCAGAGAGGGTGGTGTCCTTCAGCCGAGATGGACGTTTTGAAATATGCATCTGTGACTCTGTGACACTGAAATTCTCCAGCTGCACGTGCTGTCCTTTTTTGTTTTAGAATTCACACATTACAGTCTTTTTTGTGAAAATTACTTGGCTCCTATAAAAAAAGCCAAAGAGGGTAATATAAGATATAAAGTTATAAAGGAACTAATTTATTACAGCATAAAATATTATAAAATTAAATTTTAATGTGTATGTTCTAGCACGGATAGGCAGAAAATTGATTGCTACCAGAAATCACAAAGTGTTATAATTAATTTTAAAAGAACAGTAGTCCGTACTAGCATTTTAACTGCGATTTCCAAATGTCCTGCGTAATGAATTAAAAGTCCTTTGTTAATGTAATTTTTACCTGACCAGAGTCTCCTTGACGACGGGCTCAAGGCACAGTGACTATAAACAGGTTAATTATCTCGTCGTCCAAATCGATTTGCTGAAATGACACAGACTTTGTCCTGGCATAATTTTGGAAGTGATATTTTACCTGGGCATGGTATTGGAAATAATGGCTGGTATTGTGTGCCCGAGACCTGCTGCAAACACAAAAAAATTGTGCCACATTTATTAAAGGTCATAAATCAGAATTTATCACCTATGAAAAACAATCAAAAAGAGTCTAGATGAAGCCCATGCATCTCCAAAGCCGTGCTTCCTGTATTCCTTCACGGCCTGTACTCCCAATCACTGATGACTAATATTTCCTCGGTGTCACCAAAGAGGACCATCTCGTCCTTCAATTAAATGGTTTTTCCAGATGACATGAGACAAGCCCTATTGCCACATCTTGTCCTGCATCGGTGGGCAATGATCGATTGGGGGGTGCCATGAAAATGCCAGTCTTCACTGAAGTTGTTTCTTGTTGTCTTCTTGTGTTCAAGAACTGGTGTGGAAGAATACGACTTTGCTTAGTGATAGAAAGACACTGTTGTTAATTCATTTTCTGGGGCATTGTTTTCATTCTGATCCACATGCAAGACCGTTTGCATAATTACCTAATTAAGCGACCGTTTTGCTGGTGCCTGTGGCAGCAAGCTCTTTGTTCTGCCACGGGCATTCTGCTCAAATGTCAGCCTTTTTAAAGTCTCGGCTGCTAAACTGGTAAACCTGGTGCGGACAGATTTGCCACTAAGTCTGTGTGTGGGGAAAAAAACCATTGATGGCTCACTGTAAATTAAAAATAACCACCCATTTCACTCCTACATAGTGATGTCAACAATTGTGTGGTGGTAAAGGACACATGAGAGAATACTCCAGTTGTTCTACTGTACTGCCAATGGCACAGATATAGAAGGCAACCAAGCCAACCTGGTTCTGGAGTAAGCTTTGCATTTGTTGACATTTTTGCTGTGAATAAACTGAAAAACAGTGAAAACCATACTGATCTGCTGGTGGTAGATTCTGTGAGATGGTCTTTCACTTATAATGTGTGGTTAATTTTTGTGTTCTCTGTCTCAGGTCATGTTCAGGTGAGAAAGTCTAGTGTGGAGCAATGGGGATGAGGGAAGAAGACGGTTCCCCTTGTCTCTCCATCATGTTGCAAATTGGCTCAACTGACTTCCAGTTTGTATCACAAAACCCCTTAATCTCAGTTTCTACACACCTCCCTTAGGTGGTACTAGTCTCACACCCCCACCCACCTACCCCCACTGGCTTGGTCAAATCCATCCACCCGTCACTGCTGAGAAGACTGAACAAGGTGCGTGGACTGTGGCCAGCATGTAGGTCTTCAAAGGAGGGTGAGGGATTTATATCTGAACTTATGGAAGCACCTGGAGGCTGTCTGGGGACCTGATGGGAATATAAAAAAGCTTCTAGAAGCAAATTTCTGGGAAGGTACAATACTCCTGCATTCCTGCATGGAATCACCACCTGAATAAAAAATATGTTGTACATTATACAAGTACATATGATATGTGAGGCAGATTACCTCCATCAGGGTCTGTTGCATTTCACTGCTTGCAACATTTTCAAAGAAAAATACCGGTTTGCTGAAATTTCAAAGTGCGTACTATATCCTATACTAAATTAAAAGCTCTCACAGTTTATTTGTGTTAATATTGTGTTTTAGTTATGTGATACAAGATACTGCACAAAGGTGAAAAGTTATATTTTCAGAGGGGCTAAATTTAATAAAGATTAAAAAAACACATTGAATTGCTGACCCAGATGTCTTTGGATTTCATGCCTTCCTTTAAAATTTGTTTTACCAGCATTGTTTATGGCAGTAGCAACCAACACTATGTGTTCTATTCCATACACAATATTGCCAAAGATTCAAGTTTTAATGAATTTGGTTCCATTAACATCAATTTTGTACATTTCAATCTGAACTTTTAAGGTCAGGCAGCGTTCAGGTCAAATGTGAAGTGCTGTTGAAGGCAGAACTGGAAGCGGAAAGCTCTGTAAATTCAGTAAGGGTCTTGGCAGGGCACACGGGCTCACGAGGGGCCAGCTGGTGCAAGGATTCTGGGATGGGGAGTTGTGGGAGCCTGCTGCCCAATCCCACCCTGGGGGCAAAGGCTGACCAGCCACAGCTTCCATATCGTGTGCCAGAAATGGGGGCAGCAGCTGGTGTCGTGGCTAACAACATGGACTGGTACCCTCAAGTCCTGGGAAGGGCACTGCAGTTGTCCCTTTCAGCTGGGCACCTTACCTGAATTTCACAGCAAAATACTGAGCTCTCTGGGTAATAAAGTACTAGTATGTCACTTTTGATAAACTAAGCTATGTAATTAAAAAAAATAATAATTATAATTAGCATCATAACAATTCACCTAGTGTGAGAAAAAGACTGTTTTGCATTCTGTTTTGTTTTGCAATCAAATGACTAATGCTCAGTAGAATAAATAAATAATTACTTTAATGAATAAGTAATATACTCCTTTTATACTTCTGACGGCTGTGCGCCGAAGTAAGCAGACAATCATGGCTGGCGGGCTGCCGATCAGCTCCGGAACACTGCGGGTTCTGCTGTCGTACTTTTCACATGGTTGCTGAATTGTTTCAGTGATAATACTCATGTGTGCAATGTTAAACTGCATGTCACTGTGAAAAATAATAGCAGCGTTGAGGTAGAACACACAAATGGTAAAGGAAGGTAGGTAAATTACAGGCTACCTTAGCAGGGATGTAATTTAGCAGGAGAACGAAACCGGTCTAACTACATGCTCAGACAGCAACTGCATGTATAATTTTTTTAACTCTAAATTTATTTTATTTTTTTTTTTCCCCGAGTTTTAAAAGGAAAACTGCATGTGGTGTTTTGCATTATGACTGTTCATGTTAACTTCATGATGAATATACAGGTGGATACATCAACATATCACAGGTGACACCCAGCTGTTTCACAGCACCTCTCAGACTTAAAGAAGGATGCTGGTGAAGTACAGGGAGCAGACAAGGGCTGCAAGCACATACTGCATTACTGTTACCGTGAGTGTGTATTTATTACCAGTGCTTTCAGGGTCAGACGAAAACCCATCCATCAGTTTTCAATAACCGCCTATCCATTAAGGCTTGCAGAAAGAGGGGTGGGGCATGTGATGTAAAATAAGGGCCATCGTGGATTGACTACCTGTCAGTCATGGGGTTACAGACATGCGCAGTCAGACCTGCAACCCATCATTCATGTACTGGGCAGGAGAACTGCACCACAGGTGCTGCATAAAAGACTGCAGAAAACAAAGTGACGATGCAATAACTGAGTACACTACAGTGTTATCACAATATGAGGAGGCATGCTGTGATAAATGTGTTAATTAGCATTTGTGATGTCCAGTAAAGGTCCTTCATGTTGATCCAGGTGTCCTCCTGCTTGTTCTTTTGTTAACATGTCTAATTAACTCCACTCCAGCTTTCACACTGTTAATAACTGCTCATTACGTCGACTGTTTTTGATACACTTCAATAGGCACGTTTACATAAACCCTGATATTCCACTTTAATTGGGAATTAGGGCTCATTCGGAATAAAACCACATCATGTAACCAACCCAGCTGGAACAGACTGACCCGATTCGGCACGATCCAAATTAATTTTTGATCCAAATAAAAAGGGGTGGTGTAACCCTTTAATATTAACCATGTAAACGCTTAATCCAATTGTTTCCTTCTCATTGGCAAAAATATATTCTCTCTTCACATTTGTCCCACGTGGGATTAGCATTGATGTAAAATGTTTCCAGGAGGCTCAGGAACATGGCAGCAACAAAGATAAACTGGTCTGCGGTGGATACTACTTATTTGTTGAAAACTTTAAAATAATTAAAAATCATGGAATGCCTTGAAGGCTCGAAACCACGAGTTATTCCAACAAGTTTTTGAAAAAGTTTAATGAAGCCGAAATATACGGCAAAGCAGGCAGAACCACTTTGCGCCTGTCACAAAAGTTTTACTCTGATTAAATACTCTGAGCGTGTAAACGCACATCTTGTCTGATTAGCATCCATATAAACAATTAAGGTGGAACGTTCACTCAGAATGATTTCAGTCTGATTGACGAAAAAATGTCCATGTAACCGCTGCTAATGTTGCATACAGTGAACCCAACCTGCAGCTCTGATGTGATGTTGAACAGAAGACACTGGAGGAGAGAGGTGCAGCCGTCAGCGTGCGAGACTGCAGGCTGTGCCACGCCCGCCAATTGAACACAGAAATGCAGACATTTTCACCCGTCATGACATTAAACGTTTGCTGCTGCTGTCCGGTTGCTGAAATGAGTCGCGGCAGAGCCGGTCATGTGACTGCCCACGCTGCACTTCGCTGGTTAGTAATTAAGACAGCGGACAGAGCGGCCGGGTTCTTGGGAAATGACTTCAGAGAACATTCGTCAACGCATATGCAGCAATTACATCGTAGCTGAGAGGCTCACTTCAGGGAACAGATGAATTTTGGAGGACAACAGACCAGAGGCAAGGGTCTCGCAGTTTTGGTGCCTAATGTTGATAAAAGAGGACTGAGCCATTCAAAACTCCTGTGATGTGTGGCTTATTTGGCTGAATGTGATTACTGCCCAGGGTGAAAACAGGTGTCTTCAAATATCAGCTCACTTACGTCAGCCTTGTGCCTCATTGGCTGAGCTCGAACCAACGCTGCCCATCGGTTTTTAACCCTGAGTAACGCTTCCTGTGAAATGGCAGGAACAGCTTCAAAAGTAACGTCAGTTGGCAAAAGGGTTTGATCTCACACACACGGACAGAAAGCCCACAGGGGAGACAGCATCCGGTAGTTCAAACACATACATACACACACAGACAAAATGCAAAAAAAAAAAAAAAAAAAAAATTAAAAAGTCACTTCAAGTAACGCAGTCAGCAAATCAGGAAAATAACACCAGACAAAAATGACATGAACAAAACTGGTCCTGTCGACCACACTCCCACCCCCCCCTCGTATGTCTACCTGTCCCTCAGAAAAAGAAAAGCACTGAACAGAACAGGTGCGAATGTAGGGACGGATAAACACATAAACATCCTCCTTGCAGCTCCGTGACAGTTCCGGTACCGAGATATTGTGTTTTCTGTCTTGTCACTGCCCATTGTGTAGGGCTAGCTGACAGTGTCACTCCCTTTCGACCAGATATTTCTCTTCCAGGTTGTGAAGCGACAAGAATAGCTATTACCTGAGCTGATTTCAGTGCAGCGCTTATACCTCACTGGCATAGATTATGACAGGCCAATCTTCTGTGCCACAGTGAGAGAAATAACAACAGCTTATTCCATTCACACAAATTGCATAGAAGGCAAAAGATGTGGAATAAGGAATCTCTGCAATGCACTTGATATTCGAAGATAGAATGTCTGAGAACAAGGCTCTGCATGTGTGTGTGTCTTTGTGTGTGTGTGTGTGTGTGTGTGTGTGTGTGTGTGTGTGTGTGCACGCGCACGTACCGGTGTTGGGTTCCTGTAATATTTAAATGCATTCAGTGTGTGAAAATGAGTCAGAGAACAGGGACCTAAGAGAAGAGGTTAAGACCGCAGGTGTTTGTGGAGTTCAGCGGACCTCATTACAGTTTATCTCCACAGCAGTGGAAGAGGGCAAAGGGGTTAGTCCCAGCACCACTTGGCTAGAATTACTCTTTAGCATTCACCGAGGGCAAATGGGTTTAAAGGACAATAGCAAACAAGAGCCAGAGGTATTAGGATGACAACACAAAACAAGCAATCAAAGATAACACAATCCTTGGTGCATGTAGCCAATAGCAGTAATGTGATGGTGGAACGAAAACGCAAAAAGCTCTGCGTTGTGGGGGAAGGGGGGGGACACGAGCACGGGTTTTCAGGGACGTACAGCCAGAAAGTAAGTTCGGAGATGGGCAGTGTGGCATGCTGCATGCTTCGTTAATTATCCATGAATTTGCACCTTTGTCTTTGCATTTTAAGTGAAGCCAGTGATTCTGTTAAAAATAATAAGTGTGCTGTTAATCGCTGATGTTGGTACTGCTGGGTGACTGAATTTTGTGGCACCCTTTGTCGCCGAAAACGCCCGCGCTCAAAAAGCAACAGACACTGTGATTTCGGGCTAAGCGCCACCTCAGGCGTGACTCCGTCTGCAAAGTGCATTAATAAGCACTTCACTCTTCCGTATTAAGAAGGAGTGTGTTCCAGGACGCGGCGCAATCGCGCCGCCGTGTCGCGCCGTGACTTGCGGCCCTTGGACAGCGAGCTCGTTCTGTATTAACCACACAGGTGCTCATTATCTTGTTGCTAACACGAACGCGCCTGGCCTTTGGCTGCAGACAAACACCGAGCGGGGTGTGCAGGGGCGGCCGGGGTGGGAGGCGGGAAATGGTAGGCGAGGCGGAGGGACTGACAGAGATAGATGCGTTTGGCGGCTCCCTCTGCAGATACATGGACATGCTCGATGTGACTGGGTGGACTTAATCGCAGGGACCTATTAAAGCCGGAAGCCTAAATTAAACAACAGGACTGTCAGGCCCCCCCTGTTGTGAAGTACTATCGTCAGCCTCGGTTTATCGGGCAGAAGGTGACCAGCACTTGTGCATACCAGCTCATCTGGTGTCCCTTTGCCTCCCGGCCCTGGCACTGCCCTCTTCCATCAATTTCACACACTCGCCCACCAACTGACGCACATCCAATGCACCTCACATTCATCCCCCTCCTTACCAGAGCTATTTCTCCCTTCCTCCCCACCCCCCTGCATCTCCCCCTGGCTACATGATACTTGGCAGCACGTTGGTCAGGGCCCTTGTGGTCGTACTTATCTCATTTTCCCCCTGTCCTCTCTACTCCATTATGTTGTCAATTACCCAGGCTTCCTGGATGCCTTCGCCGGTCCTCATTATACACCGGGCCGGTTCCCCGAGCCCTGCGTGACAGACTGCAGAAGCTCGCGTCCAGCTTCTGCTCAGTAGCCCTTTTAACACCCCTGGAGGTTTGCTTTGTTCAGTCCTACTCCGTCCAGATTTCTCCTGGCAATCAGGGCCCGAGCCAGGGGAGCCGCGTGCACGCCACACTTCTGTGCTCGACCGCTGCTGTCTTGTGTATTATTGCACATGGCAGATGGCAGCGGACAACTGAGGAGTGATTTGGAAACTTCTTTTCTGGAGGTGTCTTCAAATGCCACGGAGCAGGGACTGCTCTTGAGCCCAAAACCAATTGTGGACGGTGCTCGAGTGCGGCCCATCTGCAGTGCGGACTGGTGTTTTGCGTCTGTTGTCTTCTTATAATGGCTTCCCAGCGAATCCCGGATAAATCTAATTTGCTGAATTCAAAAACCAAATAAAGTCTTTTCTGTGGTAGGTAACAGCTACTGATTCGTTTTGCTGGCTTTTTTGACAGTCTGATCAGTTACCTGTGGGCAACACAGAGAGCATCGGATTTTACAAACTAACAGCAGTCACGAAGTAACAGGCCCTTGGCTGTGTGTATACAGGTGAGCACGTTCATTTAACTGTACTTTTGTCTGAACTGACTGTATGTCAGCGAGCAGGTCTCAGAGGTCAAAACCCATATAGTTGTTCCTGAAGTGCTTCTCATCTCAAATGTGGAGCATAATTTTTTTCCCCTTTAACTCCCACATTCCATCACTAGCCTTAAGATGGAGTATTATCAGTGTTGTGATCTCTGCTGACAATGATTGCTGGATTAGATCAGTGTGAATCCATAAATCAGACTCACCGTGAGCCGTACTGGGTACAAAACGAAAGCTTCCTTATGTGCGTTCTAGTAACGAACACAGTGGCCCATAACAACAGACTCAACAAACCCATTGCCTCATGTACTTGGGATGTGAACTCACTAGTTAAACCACACAAGTTAGTGAGGTTGAAAAGGTACTGAGGTCGTAGGTCAGGAGGTGTGGTAGTATCATTTTAGCATGGCTGCTAAGACATCAAAAATTTGTCCCACATCCTCTGTCAAACAGCTCTATCAAACCTCAATGTGCCCTTTATCTGACTCAGCTACTGCAAAACGGGAGGTTCTTGTGGGTGCAGAGAACCGCAGCGTAAACCAGAGCAGCAGCAAGATGCGAACAGCAGAAATGATCCAGGGAGATTTGCTCCTTAGTTCAGTGGTGAGACGCCTTGGAGCTGGCTCCATCTCCTTGGAGTAACCCCGTTTTTATCCGCGACATTCAGCCGCGTAATTCACCGGGAATTACGGCGCTCCCCGCGGCGGCCCTGTCGGAGTGCGTTTGGAAGTGAAACCCGATGGCCGCGCCCTGCGCTGAAACGTGTCGGCACTTCGGCTGTTGTTTCTCAGAAGCCCTTAATGCTCATCACCATCCGAGGCTGGTGTAGAGGAAACCCCAATCCACCTGAGACGACCAGTTCCAGACAGTTTGGGCCTGAACTTTACTCACCTCTGCTGCCTGATGCCATCTACCAGTTTTGACTAGGAGTTACATGCCTGATTGGTATCGTTCCAGCAGAAGAAGAGAGACTAAGCTGGCCTGGGTTACCACGATTGGGAACCTGTGGCTGCCTCCCACAGACATGTCAGGTGCTTAAATTTCTGGTTACTACCAACAAGAGGTGCAGTACTCTTCAGGTGAGACTGACTCTGTCCTACACATCCCCCCACCCCCCCCACAACAAAGGCCTGGAGTACACAGCCCACTCTGCTCCGATGCAGAACTGCAAGTTTCCAAGCCTGCGTGCAAAACTTGTGGAAAAATACATACATAAAGTCAGCATTACTCATGCCGTTTCTAATTTTTTTTAAGTGGCAGGAAGCCACGTCAAGTAAAACTCGTTTCATTTTTGTAAGTTATAAAATTTGCATTTTGGTGCTTCTTGGAGTCTGGATCAACTTGTAATTCTGTTGTTGCGTAATTCTGACATCACCCAAGTTGCTTTTTAAATTTCAATAAAGATTCACAGCAGAGAAAGAATTTAATTTTTTACTGTACTAGTACAGTATAACTGTTGTTTCAAGAAGTTTGACAGAATCAAGTGACAGCTGAATATTAGGGATATCTGTGATGGGTTTTAGCACTGAGAGCATAAAAATACAGACAATTTACACACTGCACACATTTGACTCTCCATGGACTACTGACATAAAACGAAAATAAAAAATATCTCACTATGCCATCTGAGGGTGATAGTTTGCAAGTGGGTAAAATGCAATGTACCATAATCTTTGTGAGAGGCACAGAAAAAGAACCAACAGAAAGCAATTGATTTAACTTATTGTTTTTCCGAAGGTAGTGACACAAATTTGGACCCCCCTGGGTCCTTCCTGCTTTACACTAACAGTCTCCTGTCACTCACACGCAGTAGCTATCTTTCTTTTTTTTTTTTTTTTTTTGGTGAATTTCCCCTTCAAAATGGGCTCACTTCAGGCATTCTTGCAGGTTTACTGCAGGTTTGAAGCAGCGGCTCCCAAATGACATGGTAAAATTGCACATAAGGTCTTAAAATTCCTCCACGCGGTTAATCCAGGCCCACAATAAGGGTGGCATTGCTTGGTGTTACATATTAGCAAAGCTGCTTCCAGCTTACTGCACCCAGGAAATGTGTCCTTCCAGCAATAATACACCAAAGGTTGTGACATATTAAAAAAAGAGAGAGCATGCTGTCCCAAAGTCTCGCATTTTTACCCCCGCAACGTTTTTCGGTTTCTCTGCTAGAAGGCATGAGGCAAAAAACAGAAAGCCTTCTAAGAGGTTTGTGGGATTTTTTTTTTTTATATAAAAGCAAAAAGGAATCAAACGGATGGAAGAGGACTGCATGCGCAGATAATGCGCGCGCGCTGTGCCCTTGTTCTGATGAGAAAGTAAACAGAGGCGCGCGCTAACGGATCAGCGGCAGGCAGACTGCGGTCTCTTTTAACCGCAAGCTGAAGCGTGCGAGCTCAAACGTCGTTGCGGGATCGGTAAACAAACCAGGGGTGAGGCGAGCGTTTTACGGATTAAATAAACAGCTTTAGCCCCCCCCCCATCTCCCAAAGGCACGTATGCTGCATCTTGTAAGTGTCACACCTTGTCTCTCCTCTCCTGTCTTCTCAGGGAAGACTCGGGGGGATTATCACAGTTAATAACAGGTGGTTCACTGCCAGTTTACCGCTTACTGTAGTTGCTCCTTTAAGGGAACCGAGGTGTGTGTTCCTGGCAGGGATTCAGCGTTTGCAGTGTTACTGTAACAGTCTGTTAAGCTTGTTATTGTAATATTATTATCCTACAACATTCTGTACTTTAAAGTGTGTTGGAAAAATGTGTATAACATGTAGCGTTTACCACTAGACCTCATTAACTTCACTTTAACTGTTTTTTTTTTTTTAATACCAGCCAAAAAGCACGATTAGTGGTGAAATCCAAAGCTCTGTGAGTTTTTTATTGACACTGGCTGGTTCCTTATTCTGTGTCAGGTGCTGCAAGGAATTATGTATCTGATTTTAGGGGTGAGCTTTAGACCTCTAGACCTCTCTGAGAGGAATAGAACATGAGAGATGGGCGAGGGGGGGTGGGGTTATGACCAAACTCTGGAAACAGGTGTGAGGGACACAGAGAATATGATGCTCCTCTGACCAGGCCGTGACCTGCAGATGGACGACCTGTGCACCACGGCAACAGTCTGCAGCAGGGGACCGGTCAAACACACGTCAATGCAGGGAGAGCGGACAATGAAATCACCTCCCCATGAAACAGCAGGAATCCTCGAAGTCGATATCAGACCTGATATTACATAACAGGTGAAGATGGAGCAGGTAGCAACAGGGGATGTGTGACTGCAATGGACCGTGAACTTTGTTACCACGATGGAGCTGAGCCAGTGACACACCTGCGCACCTGCTTTTTTTTTAAGGCTATATTTATTTATCTATTGGCCATTATTTAGAAGAAATGCATTTGAAGGACAGATAAGGGTGCAGACAAATAATAGAATTTCTATTGCTTTTGTTGATGGAGATCCCTGGTGCTTTATTTCCCGCCGCCCGAACTCGCTGTTATCGAGTTCACTCCAAAGTGGTTTCTCTGAGCGCCGTTGCGTTTTTCTCCGACGCTACCCCGCGGAGTTGTTCCCCGAGCCTCGGCCTGTTCTCATTTGGAATTTCGAAATGGCAGGCCCAGGGCAAGCAGATATTATCTCAGGAGGGAGCGGACTCAATCAAGTCCGGCTGGCCCTCTCTCCCGCTTACCTGTTTCTGGGGCAGCCACGGGTCCGAGCGTAGTGGACGACATCCAGGCCACAGCATGTGTTTGATTCCCCCGCCCCCCCACGGGCTAACTGAGCTGCCAGTCCATGAGCAGCACAGTTCGCTTCATTAGTTCTGCCATTTGTTCTGGTAATCGTAGTGTAAAGTTCAGCCTATCCCCTCGACGGCCCGTGCTCTAAGACGGTGCAGAGGTCGTATGGTTAACTCTCCTACACGTCTGACTCCTTGGCGTCACGCATATTCTTTTTAATTCCACTTTAAAAGGTTTTGTGAGGAGCAAACTTGTTTCAGAATTGAACAGAACGTTCAATAATGGTCAGAGAATGAACTATTATCCGTCCATTTATTACTAAATAGCTTATCACGTTCAGTGTCGCCGGTGGTCTGGAGCCTATCCCAGACAACCTAGGCAGGGCAAATCCTGGACAGGCCGCCAACCCATCACAGATAAATACTATTTAAAATACTGCTACTGATTTAGATTTCCAGGCCAACTTACGCAACCTGGGTTGATAAATGTTTTCACAATCTTATATATACCATTTAAGTACTTGCATGGCAAGTTGTTTAGTTTTTTCTACGCAAAATTGATTTATCTCACACCTTCACAAGTTAATGAAGTTTGTAAAACTTGCTGTGCTGTGAAGAAGTGCCACTACTTTTTTGTTTGTTGAACATACTGGATACGTCGAACAGACCTGTCTATACAAACGACATATCCAAGAAAGGGTTAAACCCGAGTGAGTGGTGTCGGAGCGTTTGGGTGCTGTGAACTAGGGTATCACTATAATGGAGGAAGATGTGGACGGAGTCAAGCTGAGCTAGACTGAGGAAAGCGAACTCAGAACTCGTTATTAGCCAAGTGAAGCTAAGATGCATTGTCAAGTCTGAGATTAACAGAACCTGGGTTGGCTGAGCACAAGAATACGAACAGTGGGACGCAAGTCATGCAGGGAAGACACTAAGGACATGTGAAAGGAAGACATAAAAAAGGAAAAGGTTTATGGGTGTGAGGTCTGCTATATTCTTCAAGGCTACTGCAGGGTTATTACCATGGTAGTACTGTGTGTTCTACCTGTCCCATCTAGACATAGCACTAACCCTGTTACCAGTACTACCAGGGTCCACCTTAATTTGCAGACAAAAGCAGCTACATATTATGCAGGGTTTTCCTGTGCCAGTGAGTTTCGTCTGTAGTTAAGGTCACCTTTAAGTTTCCTGCAAACTGCCTTTAAGATCTTCAAGGGAGAAACAAACAGCCTTTGGTTCTCCTTAGGGTTTAGTGTAACCTGGCCTCGCTCCAAGATTTCCATCATCTCAGTATAAAATTGCTTTAAAACAATGTATTTATTAATCTCACCACCCTAAAATATAAGAGCTTTAAGTGTGATGTAATAACCATCTTCAAAAACCAAAATTAGGAAAAACTAAATTTAAGGTTTTTTTTCCATCTCTATACTATAACTTCCTAAGTGTGCTGTGCTGTGAAAAGTGAAACTCAAATCAGTTCGGCTTTGCCAGTTTATGTGACTAAAGAATATAGCTGTGTTTATCATACACCCATGTCGATTTTGTGACTGCAGTGGGTATTATTTAACATACCCACGAAATCGATGGAAATTCATCTACAAATGGCTGAATGTTTTGAAGTTAAAAAGATTTAGGATGTTGACAAAATGACCTGGAGAGGAAGAATGTTAAAAATTCATCTTGTATTTCTCTTGACATTACATGCTAATGTTAGGCATATTTCCCTGTGAAGCAATCCGTTATTTTGGCTGCAGTTTTGAATGATTCATCTGCGTAAGCTTGCATATTTATATGTTTGCGCATTTTTACATTGTCAGACCAGACTCTTCCCTGGCCGATGAAAACATGCAGCAACATGATCCATCTGAAGGATTCGTTTTTAGTCTTTACGCTGAAAAGAACACAGCAAGAATCCTGCCAACAAGTCAGATTCCAGAATTTGTTTTTGCAGAGACTGATAAATTAAATTCCTCTACAACTATTTGCCTGTTAATGCCAGTTTTGTAACTTAGCTGATGCTTGATGTTTTTTTTTTGCCAAGAACCTTTGCAACTGAGTGTTACAGTATTGGTCCGTCCACCCTGCAACTAGAAATGGCAACACTTGGTTCAAAAGTCCCTGGTTATCAAACTCCCTGCATCCTTGGAGAATTTCTCAGCTGCAAGAGCATAACATCCTGAAATGTCATAGCAGGTTTTCCAGCTATCTAAAATCATTTATTCAAGATGTCACGGACATACATGCCCACCGTGCTTGAAGGCAGGGAATTTTAAGTTAACCGCACACAGATCCACAGGCGGGGTCACAGCCAAAGCCAGAAACATGGCCCACAAGGTGGTGACCCTGCCTGGTCTGCCGCTGTAAATGTTACAGAGCACTACGTGCTCACTCCTTCCCTCTCTGAGCATGTACCTGTGGTAATTCTAAGCCAATTGGGTTTCTTCTGGAGAATAACCAAGCTAATGACAACCCTCCGTGTGACTGGTGTCAAAGGCTCTGCTGTTACATGCCAGTGTGCTGATTGCACCAAGGGACACTGACACAACAAGTGCATTGGTACCAATTGGAAAAACAAACGGTTTTCTGAGCGGTCATGTACTATCAAGCCAGGACCTGTCCACGCTGCTTTGCACAACTACAGTCCTGTTAACCAACATAATTGTCAGTCATTCCATGCTTCTACACCTGATATTGAGCTCACATTTTTTCCACACAGTCTAAAGACAGACAACCATGCAAAGCAACCGATTTGAAATCTTCCTGTGAAGGGATAATGCTGCTATGAAAGCTTCTATGTAGTAATGAATTTAATCAACATTAAATGCACGGACACATAATGTGCTGCAGCTATGAACAGAAGATCTTCAAAAGCTTTTCCTGTTTTAGCTTCCAGTATGAATATGTAGTCTGTACATTTTTATACCTGTTAAAACCACGGGTGATGGGTGGATTTATTCTGGGAATATCTATAATGGAAAAACATTACAGAGAGGTCATAGACTAAAACCCTGAGTGTTACATTTTGGATGCCCTATAGCTGCAATTCCTCTTGTTTGGTGCTTAGTTCTTTTTAAAAAATGTGATAGTCAGTGCACGGTTTGAACATTAGCAGGCAGTTGTGGTTTTCAGGTATACATATTCATATGCAGTGCACTCAAAGGGCATTGAACGTGAGCCTCAAAATTGGTCTTCAGATTCCGCTCACGCAATGTTTATTTCCCATCAGAGTCCCCTGCAATGCTAATGCACTCCTATCTTTGTGTCTCAAGTTGTTTTTGGAGGCCGGCCAAAGACGATTGTTATTCCAGGGGCAGGAGACCGATGACACCACCTCTTTCAAGGTGGCACCGCAGGTTGAAGTGGCCGTGGCAGCACCAAGCGCAGTCAACAATCCGAGCCCAAACCAGACTCAGTCTTCGCCGCGGTCACATATCGATCGAGGCATCTTGCTTTCGAAAAGCCTTCAGACGCATAGTGGCTAGAAAACAAAAACACCACGGGCTCAAATCCCAATGTGGATAGTGCTCTTGAACCCTTACGAGACCAAGCTAACCTAAAAATGCTCTATGAACACCATACAAAGGCTTATAAAATTAACACTGTAAGCAAAGTGACGTTAATTTGCCTCGTAAATGAGAGATTTAATAGCCATTCTATTGCCTTTTAAGTAGCTAACAATTACGGCCGGCACACATTCGAGCTGATGGATGTTCACCGCCGTGAAGGAACACGGTGGCAGCCACACGTGAACACACGAACATGTCTTTTTGTGTGCTTTAATCTCTGCCAACTCAACACGCGAGACAGACGTGAGCGGCAGTGTGCATTAGTCATGCCATGCCACAACACGAAAATCAATAGCATTCTCAGTCAGCCCCTGTTATATCTGCTCAGGATTTTCTGTTCATTTAATGTTGCCCCAACAAAGACGTTCAGCCATACCTGTGCCTGCCAAACACATTGATTTCCAGAATAATTTTATTTTATATTAAAAAAAATTGTAATTTTAAAAATTTTTAGAAAATGAAAGTGACGGTGAAGGCATTTTGTGAGCTTTGCGAATCGTGCACTTTCTTCCTCTTGGAGCACCAAAGGTCAGGCTCCTTTATTTCACTCCTATTCACAGCATACCGCTGAGCTGAGAAGAAGGCCGGCAGGTCCTCCTCTCCTGTCCTCCCTTCTTCAAGCACTTTTGTCTTTCCCATGAAGGCTGATGGTTTGAGTCAGTCAGGCTCCGTTTCTTGACGATACCCCCATTTTAACCACCCTACTCCCACACATGAAGTAAACCCATGAAGATCCGTGACCTCGCAATGCATCGCGATTTGTGTCAACACGACTGCATATGAGCTCAAGACAGCATGCGCAGCAGTATTTTAGTGACTTCGTGAATAACGGGTCTCAGCTGGTGAGGAGAAAGACACCATGTTGACAGACACTCTCCCCACACATAATTAAGCTTTCTCACACTGCGGTGTTACATCAGGTGATCAGAGAGGCTTCCCTGCACTTCAGCCATCTGTTCAATATGCTCTGCTTGTTTTACTAAATAATTTGCAATCACGCAAACTGCATCGTGTCATTTTCGAAACAGAGGTAATGATTATTTGAACCAACGCCCGACTCATTTTTCCAGATGGCAATGTCTGCCAAAAAAAAAAAGATGCGCCCGTAACATCGTCTGAATCTGCGAGCTGTCTCGGCTCTGCTCTGCTCATACTCTTCACGTGTTCCTCAGGACCTTAGGACTAACTGTCTGCCGTTCATCTGAAATTTAGCGATCAGCAGGGGCTTAATCCTTGAGCAAGGTCTCGGAGAACGTGCGGCGAGGCACCGTGACTGCAGAAGAGCCCCGGTGTGAGGTGATCGATAAGTGTCGGCGGTTTGCCTGATTCAGTCGCGTCGCGCCTTGCTATCGGTCGGGGCGGGTGGGAAGTCGTGCGGCGTTGTCTCTCGTGTGAGAGGAGACACAATCAGAAAGGAATCAATTTGCTGTCGGCACGGTGACCTCCTACATTTGGCTCACACTGTCCACCTCTGTTTCTTGCAGAAGCATGCCAGTTAACCCTCCTGGGAAAACACATGCATGTAACAGAGGGACTCCTTCAGAAACCATCAACCCATGTGTGTGGGTGGCCAGTCTGCCAAAATGGTTATTAATAAGCACTATTTAGTCCATGGTGCCAATGAGATCATTATGGCCCAGAAGGCTTTTATCAGTCATAACATTATGACCACCAGCCTAATATTGAATAGATTCGCCTTTTGCTGCCAAAACAGCCCTGACCCGTCAAGGCATGGACTCCACTCCAGAGGTTATCTGAAACTATGCTGTGGCATCTGGCACCAAGTCATCAGTAGCAGTTCTTTTAAGTCTTGTATTTTGCGAGGTGGATCAGACTTGTCTTTTCCAGCACATCCCACAGATTCTACAGATGCTCAATTGGATTGAGATCTGGAGAATTTTGAGGCCAAATCAACACCTCAGACTCGTTGTCGTGTCCTTCAAACCATTCCTGAACCGTTTTTGCAGTGTGGCAAGGCACATTATCCTGCTGAAAGAGACCACTGCCATCAGGGAATACTGTTTCCATGAAGGGGTGTATGGTGCCATGTCTTCCCCAGGTAAGTGACACACACACCCGGCCATCCACATGGTGTGACAAAAAACATGATTCATCAGACCAGGCCACCTTCTTCCATTGCTCTGTGGTTCAGTACTGATGCTCACGTGCCCATTGTAGGAACTTTTGTCGGTGGACACGAGTCACCACGGGAACCCTGACCAGTCTGAGGACACCATATGCAAAAACCTGTGATGCACTGTGTGTTCTGACACCTTTCTCTCAACCCAGCATAACAACAATTATTATTGGGGACTTACTGTTATTTTTCAACAATTTGAGCTACAGTAGCTCTTCTATTGGATCAGACTACACGGGCCAGCCTTCTGTCTGCACGTGCATGCAGTGAGACTGGACCTTGGACCACTTTTGGTCCTGACCACTGCAGACTGGGAAAAATCCACCAAAGAGGTGCAGTTTTTGAGTTGCTCTGACCCAGTTGTCTGGCTATCACAATTTGGCCCTTGTCAAACTCACTCAAATCTTAACATTTTCCCATTTTTTTGCTTCCAACACATCGACTTCAGGGACAAAATGTTCACTTGCTACCTAATATATCCCACTTTCAGGTGCCATTGTAACAAGATAACCAATGTTATTCATGTCACATGTCAGTGGTCATAATGTTATGGCTGATCATTGTGTTACAGCATGGAGCTTTGAGATTTTGTATAGCCGCGTCGGTCTCGTGCGCTAAACCATTATGGAATTACAATGTCTTACCTGCTCTACCAGGAGTCCAAAATGACATCAGCAAATAGCAAGACTCATCACCACAGATCCTGGTGGGAATAGGGTAAATTTGTGCCGACTGTATATGAGAAGAACAAGGACTGAGCACGGCAAACCAAGCTAAGCAGTTACCAACCATCCAGATGTGACAGAACATTGTCATTTGCTGTGGAGTGTATGTCATTGTTGACCAATATCTTAAGTCTGTGATACCACAAACAGTCTCGTTGTTCTGAACTTCATTTCCTGGGAATAGCAAATTATTACCTGCAAGAAAAAATGGGCACTTTCTCGTTCTGTGATAACTGCACAGGGTCAATGGCTTCCTCGAAGATTTTCTTCTCTGTTAATTCCCAGTCGTCCTGTGTGACACACGCCCTACTCACATGACGTGGGGAAGTAGCAGAAAGGCAGAAGAAATTTAAGTAAAAAAAAAAAAAAAGTTTTAATTGGACACAAGAGATTCCAGACATCATGGCTGTAATGAAGGGCTTGACCTGGCAGCAGGTCTAGCAAATCGTAAGTTCTCAGTCAGTCAAAACAACGGCTGAGATGTGCATCTCAGCCTTGTCAATAACCTCTTCACATGTGTAGAATCACTATTTCTCCGCAAGAGTTTGGTTCTAAAAGGAGCCGAACCTCCAACAATAGTCTGTTAACAGAAGGAATATTTCAGCACAGCATGTTAGGCAGGACACTTGAGAATATAAATTGCATATGGTCAGAATGGAGACAACGGTCTAGTTTACTCAACAGCGGAGAGATCGCTGTTATTTTTATCCACTAAACATCTTGTTGGTACACAATTGTCTTGAATTATTTATCCCATTTTTACTCCAGTAAGTGCAAATTGTACAGCCAAGGTTGTAAAAATTCTAATGGTCTTCCTAGTTCTTTTTGGGCCGCAGTGAAGGTGCTGGATAAATGCCAGTTTAGCCTTTGACATCTGTTTGTCACACATACCCGCAGTCCATGCTTGAGCTGCCCGAAATGGAAAAACATCATTCAGCCCCATTAAAAAAAGACATAGAGCTAGGTCAGAAATTGGAAATGAAAGCAGAGCTCACCTGAAGAGAAAGAAAGGTTATAAGTCATTATGGTTACATGGTTTAGAACCACAAGTAGCCAATGTAGCACCACAAAGGCCCTTGTCAAAGCCCCAGAGAGTCACCAAGGTGAGAGGGCTGTCCTCATTGTGAGGACTCCACCTGCTCCCTTTCATACCGCAAGGATGCTACTTGACCTGCAAGGCAAGTACCGCAAAGCGATGGAATTCCTCCATGAGGTCCTCCAGGGAAGGGGGGGAATGTGGCTCTTAATGATTTCAGCTTCCCTCACCACCCCCCCATCCTAAAGACATCTGTTGTTTGTCACTTCTTCCATTGTGCCATTTCCCCTAACAGGCAAGCTCTCTGCAGAAGAGACAGGGAGCAGTAGGTATGTCACTCAGAGATCACCTGCTCACACACACATACAGACACACCTGTACACACACACACACACACTCACTCACAATCAGACACACCTGTACATACACTCACACACACCCACACAGACACACACTCACACAGTCGTGCACTTACACATTTACTCACACAAACGCACACGCGTTAGCACACACACACACACACTCACACAGTCCCCAAAGTTCCTCATCAGCGACCGACAGAGCAGAAGTGACTAGTCTCCCAGCTAAATGATGAATGAGAACACTCAAAGCCACCGGCTCCAAGGGGGAGTGAGGGGCTGTTCCTCTTACTTTAAGCATGGGGGGGAAGGCAGCTCTAACAGCTAAGGAGTAAAAGCGCGAGCGAGGCAGCCGTAACGCACCCCTCACCCCTTTCATCAGTCGAATCACCAAAACCATTTAAAGCTGCAGATTTCCTGTTTCCCAATCATCGCCCTCGAAGCGGGGGCAAAGCGCTCAGAGAAAGGGCGCGGCTGCCGGGGCGCCATCATCCCGTGCCTTTCCGGGGCAGTCATCTGCCTCGCCTGCCATCCATTTTCTCAGCGGTGGGATGCGGCAAACGCTTTGCACTCCATCAGCTTCCACCGGAGGGGCCATTAGCGTTCCGCAAAGTACACAGATGAGGCCTTGTGGAGAGGGGCACATTTGTTACCTGGCACTGTCAAATTGGCAGGGGGTGGGGGGATGAGGAGAAAAGGGACCGCTGGGGAGAACAAACTACCAGAAGAGCTTTTCAAGAAAGAATAAAAATGCTTCAAGAGGGTAAATATTCCATTAAAGGACTAAACCCTCCAGTATGATACATTTAGGGAACCTTCAGTCTGAGTGGAAGCCCCCAGATAAAATATGCCATTGAGTTCAATATAAATCATATTATTTGCCCTTTAGAACCATTATAATGATGAGTTGTTTTTGCATTTATCAAGACAGTTAAAAAATAAAGGTATTTAGCAGCTATAAAAATGAATTGACCTCATATGTTCTTGACTGTCTTTGCATTTTATAGTGTAATTGTCAGATTTTGCACCTGTATTACTTATTACTTGCAGTTTTACTCTGCTTAGTAATGTACTCTGTACTCTGGTATGGGTCTCTTTGAGAAAAGTTACGAGATGGAGTGTTTCCATCGTTGGGGCGTAACATACACCAGACTGCCTAGGATTGACCGTCCTACATAGAAGTACATGCTGAAACGCACCCTTCGCGTCAGCCATCTTCCCTCTCTGTACCACCCTCCTACAGAAAGTCACCACCAGCCATTGGGACTGGTGCCCCCTAGTGTCAAGCCACAGAATGCTGACATCAGACAGAGTACAGTGGTACACTTTCTTCTCTGAATGAACTCCAAACTAGGCATCTTTCACAGCCCAAAGAGAAGTCTCCCAGTTCATTCAGCCTTTATGTCCACTCCTCTTAAAATCTTCCAGTGCTACAGAAAGTTGTCAGAGACGGGCACCTTATTCCTGTGCTGAAGCACATGACCCGCATCTATGGACCAATATAGTTTTTTTTTTCAGAGTTTTCAGAGCCGACTTGAACTTTTTAACTCATAAAGCAAAGTAGGTCAACCCCATTCGGGATCTCGTTTAATTCAGGGCTGCCACGCTAGGCTAAATGTGGCTAAGGAAATAAGAAAGATGCAACCATTTACAGATCGTTCAGAAGCAGGCTGAGTGGAGTGCTTAAATTATTTACGACCATCACACATGGATATATTTAACACCAACAGATGTTTTAATTCAATTTTGACTTGAAACTGGAAATGAAAAATCTTCTAACAGGTAAAAAATGTATATAATCGCAACATGCCACGTTTTGCAAGTGTTGTAAATACAATTTACGTTTACATTTATTAGCATTTATGATTGGCTTTATAAAGGCATGGTATGGAGAAAGTTATGTGGTGTTCTATACCTACAAATATCAGTTTAATAGCCTCCGCGTTCAGCAGTTGTTACAGCTTCCAAGGCTCGTGGACATCACATCAAACCTAGCTCACTGAAACCACCATGTAAGTCGCTTGGGCAACACGGCTGAAACCCCACAAGGACAGAAAGTAAGGCTATTACGGTTCTTGCCACTCTTGTATTTATTCACAGCACACCTTTTCGTAGCAATGCTGTAAATAAAAGAGGGACAGCCAGGTCTCAGAAAAATGTGGGTTCCTGGTCTCTTACTGGCGTTCTTTCTCGCAGCTCCCTTGTCGAGTGAAAACCTAACCAAAAAAACCTAACTCTCCAAACCAGGACCAAGGATCTAGGAGCTCCCGACTAATAGGACGAAACCCTTGGGGCAAACATTGCCAACCCAAACGTGGCAGGCTCGGTGTTTAATGGTGATGAAAACATAGGACGCAAATGAAAAACAAACACAAAACAAAACTAAGAGGCCAAAAGCCACGAAGCGAGGAATTTTGTAGAACACAACGGAGCTGGTGTATGTGGAACTCACTGGGAAAAGTTCACTCAAACTAGCATGGAGCCAGTTTGGTGCACCAGCAGCACTCAAACGAAAATGACACCCTCAAACAAAACGTCCGGCCTGCACGTCTTGTTTCAGCTAACGCCTCCTCAGAATTAGACCATCGCTGCCAGCTACACCGTCTCGCTTCCCTGCCATGTAGAAATTAGTTAGGCATTGGTTTTAATACGCATAAATCCATTGCTGGCTACGAAATAAATATGCAAAGAAATAATTTATTTATTCTCTTTATTGGCATTACTTGTCATCTTTTTTATGCGGACAGCATTGTACGGCACATGCGTGCCTTGTATTTGCAGCTACTAAATTCAATTTCTACATGAGTAACATGACATGTTTATTAAAATTTTATTCTGTACCCTCCCTTGCTTGTTTGCCTAAACTTAGTTATTTTTAGAAAGAGATGAGTCTATGCAAACTGCACTGGGTTATGAAACAGATAGTGCACCTGCCAAGTACTTCATAATGAGACATCATGGAACAGGAGGGCTACACTGGTTTCTCTTCTACACGTTCTATATGGAGGGTCTGTAGATACCGTCACCATTCCTACCTGCATAATAAGCCTGCCGGTGTTACGCCCCTTGCATCCATGGCTGGATAAAAACTCCAGAGCGCCTTCGGGTGATCCACCTGGGAGGACCCCTTCACTAAAACTATTCCTTTGACTTCCATTGTAGCTGTCTGACTTTCATCCATCCATCCATCCATCCATCCATTCTCTATACCACTTGTCCAATTCAGGGTCATGGGAAGCCTGAAGCCCATCCCAGGAGGCACAGGGCGCAAGGCAGGGGACACCCAGGGCAGGGCGTCAACCCACCACAAGTTCTCTGACTTGTTATTTATTTAATTATTATTAATATTTTTTGCATATGGGTCCCTTAGTGTATAGGGTGTTTGGTCCACACCAGGCTCACCCTGTATGGAAGTCCAGTCTTTGCTTGCTGCTGTCTCAGTTCTGACTGCTTCCTACTTTTCCTTTGCGCTTTCAAAGCAATGTGGCTCCTCTCTTTGAGCAACCAATTAAAAGCCAGTACATACAAACAGCAGGGGACGCAGTCGTCGAGCAACTGCACTTCCAGTCTCAACTTCAGAGGCTCCGTTTCCACATGTGTAGGCATCCTTACCAGATCTAGTTAAATATAGGGCTGTTTTAACTAGACGTTTAACCAGGCGCTCCAGAAACAGGAGCCTGTCAAGCCGCGCTGTCACATGTGTGATATGGAGCTGACACTGGAATAAGGCAGCTGACCACAACAATTTCAAGAAGCGTCACCCACAAGCTACACGTCCCACCGCTGAGGATTCATATTAAGAATGACTGAAGCAGACATTTTCAACGTTATGACAGATGCGTCAGGAAGCGCCTCGAGAGGTCAGATCATGTGACGGCTTTTTCCTCATTTCTTACGTCTGCCTTTGGGCAGCTCCACAGTTCCCAAATAAATTTGTCAATCACAATTAGACACAATATACTACATAATTACAGCGAAAACCCAATGTATTGATGAGCAGGAGTAACTTGGAATCCAGTATTATGCATTTCTTTTCTGGTGATAATAGACTGTTAAGAAACCAAGGAGGAAAAACCTGCTTGTGACCTTCTTAGTAAAACTTCACAACATCAGTTCAAGGCCTTTTACCATAGCCTTCAAATTACTCCATTGATCCATAGGATCTTAAAAGTCCTTACAGTTATTTTCCCTCTTCCATTGTTTTATTATGTTGTTCTAACAGTTTTTAATGAGTAAAGATAAGGATACCACCTCAGCCCAGCCATATGAGTGAGTTAGGTCTAGCCTGTTTCTTCCTGACTATATAAATGGACCAAGTACAGTGCAGGTAATATCGTTCTGAGCTTGTGTTTGTGGTTACTTAAGATCCAGACACAGTGATAACCAATGAACACTTTTTTTTTTAATTACACACCAGTTTTAATTTTCTACAAGGAAATAGTGTTGGTGTTCAGTATTAGAGAGACAAAATCTTAGCTACCTAAAATATATGCATGACTTCATCTGTAGTGTCAAATCTGAGGGATTGCAAGAAATTATAGACAAAAATATGAGTCAATATGATATAAATCAATGGTAACTGATTGGAGCCAAGAAGCCTTGAGGGCATAAGAGAATTCTGGCCATTTATTATACTTTACAACTTGCGGTAGACAGAGCAAAAACCGAACAAGTAGGTAAACAAACCGAACACTGCAAACCTTTCAATCGATGGGCGCTCTCTCATTATACCTGTATATTTAAAGTAAATCACTGTCCTGCTTCCTTGAGCTTCCAGACTGCACTGGTGCGACCTTGTGTGTCAGCGCTCCAGACCGCAGCTGAGTTTCCCAACACACACAGCGCACTGCGCCCCAACTCCGTGCTGCTTCAGCACGGAAGCTGTCATTTAAGCACATGATGGACAGTGAGGCCACGGTGCCAAGATAGATGCAGAGGTAGGGAGGACAGGCTCTGATGAAGATGGAAGAGGAAAAGCTGTCACCCAGACTTCTCACCTCATACTCCATCATACGGAGAATACATTTGACATATATACAGCTGAGGTAACTCTACAAAGCATTTTCCTATTCTAATTTTGTATGATTCGCTTAATTGGAACTGCTGAAAGTCTTCCTGGGCATGTAGTCAAGTAAAAACAGTCTTGAAGTACTGAAAAAGACTTCACATGATAAGACCCAATGTGAAAGTTAAACCCAAACCCATCAGAATAGCCGGGTTTGGCTTTATTTACTGAGCAAACCAAAGCTTGTGTCACATGGGGAATTTTGGCGGAAATGTTAGTTTAAAATCAGTTTTGCTAGTGCGGTATCCCCCGCTTGTCCCATGCAGATCGGAGCCCAGATGCTCCCGTGACACCCTGCCTTCTGCCTTCCCACAGGTGTCGTGTCTCGGCTGAAGTGAGCACAGAATTTAGTTTCGCTGCAGGAGGAGGGAAGATGTGGCAGAAGGTATGATACGGGAGATAAAGTCTCACGTCCGCCTCATATGCTGCGGGGTCACTTGTTTGGCAAGAAGTCCACGCCTCATCAAACGTGATGCTTAAACAACATGTAATGTTAAAAACGCAAGCAATTACCTTTTGTACGGGGCACCACATATTTCAAAGCCATACACCGTAAACCGGTGCCGGTTTTGTGACGTACATAATTTGAATTGCAAGTAAACAATAAAGAATACACAAAAGAAAGAAATGTCATGATTTAATCAGTGAAACAGCTTCTGGTTATTTCTATGATTTTTTTTTTTTTTTTTTTGCAAGATAAATTTCTATGCGTTGCTTGAGCGCCACCTCGTGTTAATATAAAACGTAGTTTTATCATATCGTTGTGGATGAGCGTTTCAATTTATTTAGCTATTTATTTGTTTATTTCACCTGAATAATTTATAAGCTAATTTATCTCAGTTTACTCCAGGGTTATTAAAATTACTTTACTAAGCTGTTCAAAGGGCCACTGTCAAAAAAATCTAGCCATTTAATTCTTAGATTCAATCTGCCTTCTGAGACAAACTATGGTGCAATTACGAATGCGATTCACTTTAGAAAACCGATCAACCAATGCGTTGAGCACATCTCACAAACACAGGCGCGCACATATGCGCCCATAAAAGTCGCGCTCCACCATATACTTTTCATCTTCTGCGTCTGAATTTGACGCACGTCAAGTTAAATGCAGTAGGGGAAAATTTTTCATTAACTTTCTGAATACGCTGCCCTGCAGGAGGTAGAAAGACGGGTACATTTTAAACAGGTTCTGAGGGGGTGAAATTATGACCAACATTAATTGCCGCGCTACATCAAATCACATTACATCATGCCTTAGTTGTCTTCACGCAACCTTACAACTTAAACTCAAGGGCACGAGGAAATGATTTGGTTGCAGGTGCGCGCGGCGGCCGCGAGGACAGCGCGAGGGCAGCTCTGAGCTGGATGGGGAAGGAGCCACGTGTCGCACGGGCTGGAAGAGGCAGGGGAATAAGGGACACGGCAGCCGCCGTGCCAGCTGCTAATCCTATTTGGATGAGCCCGCGCCGAAAATGACTGTCAATAGTTTCCACCGATAAGAGTGAATGGCTTAGCAAGAGCAGGAATGTAGCGGGGCTGTCACAGAGCTTTGTCCTAATGCGAATATCATCCCCGTTACCCGCGAGACTGTGCAAAAATTACTGTTTGGGAACTTGCACATAATGCGCTATTTTATTCAGAGTTTTATCCGAGAGACGGACACGACTTGGCTGCATACGGAAACACAGTTTTGCAAGCGGTAACTGTTCAGAAAAATGTTCTGGGCACAACTCTGAGGCATACTTTACATTGTGTCGCGCGCTGCTTTCAGCGGCCAGACATCCGTTTCTGAAAACTTGGCACATTATGCTGAGTTGTGGTAAAGGTACTGCCACCCCGGTGAACCCCGCTCTCAGATGCACGACAGGATTATCTTTACAATCTTGTGACCACAGTGGTGACAGCGCAGTCCCGGCTGTCACAACCAACGGGGAGTAGCGCGCGTGACGCTCTGCCGCGAGGCCCGTAGCCACTATAAAAGCCCCCGGTGCTCGCCGCCGGCAGGCATGTGTCCGATAACGCTGTATATTAGGTCGTCGCTCTGTCAAAATCAGTGCGAACAAAAGATGAGTCTAAGTTCTCCGTCCTCCCAACCGATGTGCTGAACAGTTGTAATAAATTCGAAGGTTTAAAAAATAGATTAGGAAAAGAGAACAAAAGCGATTAGCCCCAGTGAAAACTAAAGTACATCAATAAGGAGAAAGCGCTGATATCGCCACTGCAATAATTGCAATTACGTACGGGGAAACAATGCAGATCTCTTTACACCAAATGAGTTTAAGAAGTCGCCCGGGGACGCAGGGAGCGCGAGACAAACGTAATCGCGATGTACGGTAGCTCTGCGGCGCAACAGCACCACCTCCTGGAGAAATAAATCTGAATGGTTTTCGCTTCCGAAACTGTCGAAAGAGGGAATGACCTGTCTTTTGCACACTGCTTTGACGGTAATCTCTTCCGAAAAGCAAGAAGAAGATGTTTTGGAGGTGTCCTGGTCGGAGCCATATCCGCTTCGAAGCAGGCTTTTGACTTCCAGCTCATAACATCATTGCTTTGATCTGTGGGTCCAATACGTGGGCAGAGGTGATAAAATAACAATAAAGTAAAATGGAAGGAGACCTGGTGAAAAACAAGCTTAGAATTTATAAGGTACACAGCGGTATACCTGGTGAGCATGAGATTAATTATTCAGCCAGAAGCTTGTTTCTTTGTACAGTTGTGTGGGAGGGAGATGAGCCTCACAAAGGTGTTGTTATAACGTTTTTGCTTCTTTACTGTATTTTTTTCCTAAAGGAAGCAGGTATTGTTAGAGGTTAGAGGGAGCATTGTGTTGCATCAGTGGACCTAAAAATCTTAATTTTCAACCCCCTCCCTTCCCAGCCTTTTAACTTCGGACTTCCCTTTCATCTTTCAAGGCCGCGTGGCATCTTAACAACTACTAGCAATAATAATACAAGTAATTACTAATTGACTACCGTGTACATTTCATTACCGCAGTGTGAGTGTCAATGTTTGGCAGTCTTGCACAGCAGTTCTTCAAGAACGATGAGGATGTATGACAAATGTTATAATGCTCCTTATTTCTTTAAAAATTACAAGGTATAAACATATCTCACAGTTTATATGCAGCTCTACTTATGTAATTTATCTTCAAACAGTCTCTTGTGATTCCTTTCTAGATGAATTAGATACTGTCAGAGAATATAAAAAAATAATGTTATTAGCTGGTATTTGACTGGAAGTGATTGTGACTTTTTCATTTTGTGAACTGCTGAGAATAGCAGACTGGTATCATTAGTACAGTGTAGTTTTCTTACTCTGGCTGTGAGCCGTAGCAATGCCACTCTCAGTCTAATCAGAGTTAATATGATTCTACACAAAACCCTTCTCTCTCTCTCTCTCTCTCTCTCTCTCTCTCCCTCTCCCTCTCTCTGTCTTTCTCACTCTCTCTGTCTCTCCCTCTCTCTCTCCGTCTCTTTCTGTTTCTCTCTGTCTTTCTCACTCTCTCTGTCTCTCCCTCTCTCTCCCTCTCTCTGTCTTTCTCACTCTCTCTGTCTCTCTCCCTCACTCTGTCTTTCTCACTCTCTCTGTCTCTCCCTCTCTCTCTCTCTCTCTCTCTCTCTCTCTCTCTCTCTCTCTCTGTAATGCAATACCAAGTTTTTGTACACGCCTCACACAAAAGAGCCAGAATGACAACTGGTTTATCAACAGACCATGTCAAAGGTAAATCAGTCAGCTCAAAACTTTAATACCGTAATAATCACAGATAGTACAAAATAATGTAAATAAGACTTTGAAAAGCCTAGAAGCAAATGTGAGTATATGCTGTCGAGAAACGAAGCACCTAATTGGTAGTGTTGTACTTTCTGAAGCAAAGGCGCATCCCCCACACTCCTTACTTCAAAAGAATGGTGAAAAAAACCCTTTGGATTCGCCTCCAAGTAAAAGATTCGAGCTCAGCCAAAAGAATGATTATAGCAGCACCAGCATGCTGTCCTTGGGAACTCTGCCACCTTAAAGCTAAACTATCCCTGAAATCAGAATGTGGTACTGAGGGTTCCAGAAAAACTAAACAAAAACCGCTGAAAAGGGCTTCAAAGCGGGACGAAAAACTTGCACGGTAAATGATCTACCCTGAGGTTTACAATAACCAGTTCTGTATAGCACGCTGTAACTTTCACTGCTGGAAATGTGTTTCATATCATGACAGTGCCTGAGAAGCCGTTAACTAAGGTGAAATGTGCAGACCTGCACAGTGCATTTGTCTGGACGCCCTTTTTACCCGTGCGCTCTCAAACAACTGCATGCACGGGTCCGGAAACCTAAAGACAATTCTGAGAACTACAAAAGATTAGATATGTTTAAGTTAGCCATTGCTTGAATTTAAGATGTTTCATTTTTATTGCACTTAATTGGTACCGTGCATCTCTTCAAAAACATCTGCATTGCACATATAGTTCAATTGTTTTATTTTTTAAGTAAATTCAAAGACAGATATGCATGTTATTGCTGTTAAGTACTTAACGTCATTCATGTCAAAAGCTTTATAGGCCAGAATATTTTTTATCCTAATGAAGCATTGCGGTTTTCTCATCCTTGCGGTTGTTGTGTGGCGTAATTAAGGTTGTCAGTGAGTACAAAACCGAAGTAAAAGGTAAAATGGTGTGCATGTAGTGTGGAATGTTCCTCCGGCAAGAAGCAGAACCGGAGGTGGACTCCTGAGACGCGACCTTCCTGCTCACCTCAGCGGCTGCACGTCCCGGTTGCAGGAATGACTAGGGGGGACTGCCAGGTGGACTCTTCGATAGGACCGTTATCTAGCAGGCCGGTAGCACCTTTCTTTTCATCCTCTACAGTACAGATAAAAGCCGGAGACCAAGAGCGAGTTCGCCACTAAAATATGAGAAATTGATATGGCCGGACGTCTTTATTACAGGTGCTGTCTGTCACAGACAAAGGCTCTCACCCAAGGTTTTGGTTAGTTTCTGACTGCGCTGCCCCTTCAAATGCTCCAAATAGCCCACTGCTTCTGATGTAACTGCCTGTCAGAGATTAAATGGATGCCCTGTCAGTGGGGTTCTGCACTGGACACCCCTCCATTGTCCAGTTTGTGATATTTGCATAACACTATACAGCAAAAATGGCAGTGTTAATTTAACACAGTCTTTATATGGGTCCAGTTTTGACCAATATAAGCGCTGTCAGTGTTAAATGAACATTGCAATTTTTGATGTGCACGCTAAAGTTTATTTGTTGAAATAAATTTTGATAAAATTAAAATGATCTATGCCAGAGCGTGAATCTTCATAATCTCTATTTTATTTGCGTAAATATTTTACACAATATAAAATGGTGAAAAAAATCTACAAACATATAGCATAATAAAAGAAGAAAAAATAACAGACTAAATCAGAATTTACAGCTTCAAAAAAGTGCACAGCATTCTTTAAGACCTTACCACAGAGAGGAAAAATGTTTGTAAGAAACTTTCTTGAATGTCAAAGTAATGATCTTATGAAAACAGTAGTTTTTTATTGTCTTTGTATTGTTCATCAAATTCCATCGCCCACTTGCCTCTTCAAAATTCTGTGCACATTCTCAACAGCCCAGTAAATTATATTATGTTTTACATACCTTTAATAACATGAAATTCCTGCCACACCCCTAGTGCCATCACAATATTACTTCTTCTGTTTTTGTGTATTTTTAAAATCTCTTTTCTTTTCTTGTGTCTAATTCTTTTGGAATGCTTGTGTGTACAGTGTTCTCTTGAATTAACTTCAAAAATTCTGAACTGTTTTTGGTCAATATTCCATTCTCCATTCTCATGGTACTGATGTTTCCTTGGTGCTTACAAGTATCCCATGATGCCCTCTGGTCTTAGCAATGGTCTTCATTGGATTGTTATGACATTTATCATAAGTGCTGTTTTCTGAGTCTGGAGGAGAAAAATACTTGTGCTGCTGGAACTGAAATACACAAGGCTTTCTGGAAACATCTCTCCAAGAAGAGCACTTGAAGGAAATAGTATCACAACATGTAGATTTACACATATATCTCAAATAAATTTGTGATCTCGTTACTAAACCCAAAACCATCTTGGTACGAAACATATACAGTCAGACTACACTCAGAGCCACACCCAGAACTCAGGTTACATGTATTCACCAACTATAGCTCTCCTCTGACAATATGCACCTGCGTGTTGCATTCACCTCCATAAGCAAAGCAACACTGTTTTAAATGCATGCTTAATAATTCACTGGGACCGGAGGTGAACAATAGCAACCATGGAAACGGCTTCAACGCTATCGCTAAAAACCACGTGTTTCCGGACAAGTTTACATCAACGACAGCAGCGTAGATAGCTAGATGAAATAGCCAGTTGAAGAGATTAATGCACGCAGAGAGCTCAGTTAATTAATTTTGATGTACTGCATCAATGGCACAAAGTTTACCTTGCAACCCAGTTTATCTTGTAACCTTCTAATCTGAGTGAAATACTAATTAAATTTAACGAAACAGGCATATACGGAGAAGCCCTTAGGACGCATTGCTGCAGAGAGTTTTTTGTTTGACTTTTTAGGATTATCATCTCAGATGTTGCTGTTTGCCTTTCCCTCCTGCGTTGGTGGTGGAGCTCTCCCACTGAGCTGGAGCTGAGGGTACAGAGCAGCACAGGAGAGGAGACAGAGCGGCATCTTCAGAGTCACCGGGCAACAGCTGCTCATCCCAAGTTGACCAGGAGACGGTCGTTTTCCCCGCACAAGGGCCAAAGTCAAAGATAAAAAATGAGGAAGAGCCCAAAAGCGACAGGGGTACAGAGGGCTCAGGGCACAGGCGGGAGAGAAGCGCACATCGCCCTGTCGCTGTTTGTGTAGGCATGTGATAGGACATGAGCTCGACATTCGGTAGGACAAAGAACCTTCTCTCGTAGCTAAATGTTTCGCCTCATTGACAGCCGGGTCTTATTTTCCTCTACACACGCAAATCCCACGTCTGGCTGGTGACACCTGGGGGAAGACTGGATGCCCTGGGTGGAGGCTCTGAGCTCTACAAGGGCCAGCTTTGTGCCTGGTAGGTGACCTGAGAGGGATGTTAGGTAGGTATGTAGCGGCAGCCCTGTGCTCACATATGGCCACTCATCACTTGGCATCTGGGCAATGTGCCACAGGGCAAGGGTGGGGGGGGCACAGAGCCGGTGTCGTTGATTAATGAGCACAAATCCTTAGCGGTACCCCCTCCCCTGCCTTTGAGCAGGTCGTAGAAGGGGGCTGGCAAGATGCCCATTTATTATTCTTTCAGTCTCGTGCAAGAAGGTGCCACGCAGACACAACATCTCCGAGATATGAAGTGCTCCCTCAAAGACGAGGCAGGGTAGTCCTGCATCGACGTGGCAATTTTCCACTTCTTGTAAACCTCTAGGGACTAAATACCTGCTCAGTACACCCCAATATGTTTAATTTTGTAGCCGCTCACCACAAGAAGAGGTGCTTTATAACTGCTTTATAACTAAGAGGCCATGGAAGCACTGCCAATTAAAACATCACAAGACAGTTCAGCACCCAGGTTTCCAACAAACTACAACAAATGAGAACTAAATTATCTTAACAAGGTCACAAGAAGTAAAGACTCTTTACAGGGACCTCTCAGAATATGCCTACCACTTTTGTCCTCTAGGTCTGCAGGCCCTGATGTCTTGGTAAGGCTTCATTGTGAAGTCAGACACCATTACATGGTACAGAGCAGGAGAGGCCCAGAGCAGATGTAGTGTTGTCCAGGGCTTGCTTCAGTGACCGTTCATGGGGGGGGTGTGGGCAATGTCATGCTTCAGAACAGAAGAGAGCTCTAACCATTGCCCAGGTGGTGCCATCACAAACAGGAGGCCAAAGTTTACCCTTCCTGTCACTTCACATGGCAAACAGTCCCCAGCAGGTGCCAGGGGAACAGCAGGGCACGCGGGCGAGAGGCAGACCCTGACAC
Source organism: Chitala chitala (assembly GCA_025773905.1). Lineage (NCBI taxonomy): Eukaryota > Metazoa > Chordata > Actinopteri > Osteoglossiformes > Notopteridae > Chitala > Chitala chitala. The sequence continues at coordinate 1,030,546 of JABJVR010000013.1, read as the reverse complement.
CGAGAGTATGTCACACGGAGGCCAAGTGGCACAAGCAGGGCTGGTTGTCGTGCCCTCCCCGCCACAGAAGCCAGCCCCCCCCCCCTTGATGATTTCTCCGGTGCAGACACTGGGGGTCCAGCCCTGTGGCAGATTTTTTTATAGCTGTGAGTAGAGAGGAGAACCGGGGCAGTCAGTGGAGCGAAGCAAAGGTGGAGGTGGAGTGGGGGGGGGTTACGTGCAGCACTCACACGTCAGACCACAACGGCGCCGTGATCTATAGCTCGGAACCAGGGTTCCCGACGTGAGCCCGTGATTGGCCGGCTGCTTTCACACCTGGGATTATGGCCCGCGCCGGTTCTAACCCACTGATCATGCCAGGCCCAAAAGCAAACAGGAGGAGGTCGTGCAGAACAAAGTCGGTGGCAGTCTGTGCCACGGAGATTGTCTGTCTCTTTTATTTATGGTCTTGAGAACTCGGAGACTGGCTGTACTCACCTTTTACCGGGAGCGCTCACACAAACCTCTTGAGTACATTCAGATCTGTTGCTATATTTAACACTTTGTCTTCCTCCTGTCTTAGTCTGGGGGGGGGGTTTAAATTATTGACATACAGTATTGTGTGCCCAAAAAGAGCAGTTTCTTGTTTTTCAAGTACACAGAAAACATTTTCCATTAAATCCCCCAAAAATACTAGCCATGCTTGTAATATCTCAATATGTCTTCATAAATAACCACGGTAGAAAAAAGCATCAATTACGACAATGACAAATAACAACAACGGCATTGATGAAACTGCAGCGCAGAACTGTGTGTGGGTTAGTGGCGCCTACTCTAATTACACCACACGGAGGGCACCGGATTATAATATTAATCATAGACAGTTTGTTGATATACGCAGGGAAAAAACGAGGAAATCTGTGAGGAACGGGCATCTGTTCCGCTTAAATAATTTCAACTTGTTGGTTCGGAAAGGGTGGTTTTAGTGCACATATTAACGTTCCCTGCCCATTCTCATCTCGGGCTTTGAGTGCACAGCTGAGGTTCGAGCGAAACGACACGCCCGCAATGCAGACGTCCTCCATGAAATCAGAAGGCCATGAACATCCATTGTGCACCTCATCCGGACACACAAAATGACATTCTGAGGCGTAAACGCATGGAAGGGCTCCCTAAATAGTTGATAGATGGAAACGGGCCAGGAATCGATTTTTCATCGTAAACAAACGTGGAGGGGGGGGTGGGGGTGCTGGTGATGGGAGCCAGCTGTGCCAGGTGGGGCTTAATATCAGACTCAGTAGGAACTTCAGGACGGATACAGTCTCTCCATTTTCTGTCTGTCCATTTTTTTCAGTATAAACTGACAGATGAAAATCTGCACTAGTATTAAAGATGGGGAATAAACGAAAAAAAAAAAAAACATTTTACCAATTTCAGTGCCTTTTTTGGTTATTGAATTTCAACTGAGTGCAGAGAGATAAGATCCCACAAGAAAAATACAGATTTCATACATTTCTTCTTCAAAAGCGTTGCACCTGTGGAAAATATCATTAACATTAATCAGGTTTACCAGATCTGCTTTTGGATGGAGAAAGTTCTCGCTTTTTTAAAATCCAGACAAGTACCCTCAGGTGCATTATTTCTCACACCCATGTACCAATGGAAAGTCAGTCAAATTTCACCTGCTCTGCATCCACACCACCACATCACCACAGCAGATCACCTGGCATCAATTTTGTTCCCAGTGAACCCTCCCATTTTTGGCAGGGCTTGGGACTGGCACTTGGCTTGCACCGGGTTTTACAGCTCCAGCAGCCGGGATCCAAACCCCAACCGTGCTGCCTGATCACACGTACGTAAAAACATTTCTCTAAAATAAGAAAAGACAGTATGTATTTGGTAATATTTATATGCGTTATGGAATATCATGAACAACAGAGCAATGGAATATCCTTTTTTACTTTCTCTCTCCACCCCTACCCTCTGTTTTCCTCTCTGTCTCTCTCTCTCTCCCCTCCCTTTTCCTTTGCTTAAATACAGATGCGTTTAAAGAGTGGCACCAAGCGGTAGTTTCAGGACTTGTTTTCCCCCGTTTTGTTTTTCTGCGGTTTGCGCGTGGTTCTGTTCGTCAAGGGCACGTTAGTGGCAAAAGCACATACAACAGCGGCTGTACGCAAAGCAAACTACATCCGTTTCTTTGTTTGAGATGAGAGATTAAGCATATTTCAAAGTCTGACTGCGAGAAATACCTTTGTGTGTTATATAAGCAACGTATCTGCGCTTTAAAATATTTACGCAGATGTTCTGAACTGATTTTAATATTCTACTTTCTTCAGGATATTATTTAAATGAAAGTACTAACTCTACATGTATTGTAGAGAGGGGGGAGACAAAAGTACCGTGGGAACTGAAAAAAAAAAATTATTGTACGCCTAATTTGATGTGTTGTATAGTATTTGGAATCACATCACGTTTCATACTTTTTTTTTTTTTTTTTTTGTAGATGTGGTACATTCAAATTTCTACTACACCACATCTCCCAGACACTGTGTACGTGATTCCACACAGCGAGAATAAATTGACTTGAGCGTTCTCTTTCAGGTTAAATCAATGTATCTGTTTTTATCCCGGTTATCCAACCTCGGTGCTCTGCGCCGTTTGCGCTCTTCTTTATAAAGGTAAACACTAAAGTCCACCTGTGACGCAAAATTGGCTGTTATACCGTGAATTACGATGAAGTAATGATTAAATTGAATTTCTTAAGTCCCCTTATTTGTTTGTTTGTTAATAAATATCCGTCAGGTTTCCAACAAAGAGATAATAGGGCTTGACGGGGAGAATAATGTTTTTTCTGTTGCTCCAATCTTCGTAGACTCAGTCATCAAGGGCCCCCGCAGAGGACAAACTAAAAATGATTTAATGGCTTTGCTTTCGGTACACTGCTACTTTTAATATAGCCTTGTTTTTTATGTATGCTGTAATATTCTGTCAGCACTGTCGAGACTAACCTTCCCACTGACTGCATCGGGGACTTTTTCGCGTGCGTGTGTGCGCGCGCGTATGTGCGCGCGCGAGCTCGGGCTCGTGTGTGTGCGCGCGCGCGCATGTATGCGGTAAGGGAAGTGTGTAATTGGTCCAGGGCAAGTAGAAGGAAGGTGCACCAACATACCCTCAGCTGTTGCCCTGCCTGCATTGCTAAAGTGAAAACACGAAAAGAAAGGCAAGAAAACATTGATTTCCCAGTGTTACCTTTAAAAACCCTGAAGTACTTTGAATGCCTGAAAGAAAGGGGGAAAGGTCTCCGGGTCCGTCTTTATATGACATGGAAAATATAAAACGCAATATAGATACGCCGTCAGATTCAATATTTCTGGAATAGGTACAGTGGCTGTATCTTTTGGGATTCTAATAAATGTATTTTATATTTGATATTTCAAGGGAATTGCCTGAGGATACTTATTTACATGCAAACCAAATGCCTTTAGAACTTATTGTTTTTTTTTCCCACGCGTTATATTATCATTAGTATTCTGCATAGCGGGCTGCATGCTGTCACCTTGGCATATTAAAATGTCATCGTGTGTTCAGAAGAACAAAAACAATGAAATCCGCAGCGTCGAAGGACTGCAGGGCAGAAGGAAAGCTATAGGGTGATTGATCAGCAATTAGAAATCCCAAACAGTTCATCAGGTGGTCTTTTTTCTCTGCAATTTCAGCTTCGTGTCATATCTTATAAATGGTGTATAATATTTTGATAATTGGTAAAGGCAGTAAAACTTCTGATAAATAAAATACCATGAAAGCTTTGCAGGTAGATAAATTATATTTGACACGAAATAAAACTTTTTTAAAAAGATGTCTAAAGGAATGAATACCCTTACATTCTGAAGGTAAGCAGGAAAGGAGATGTTCAGATGTTTGACGTAAGATTGTAATTCTCCATGCCATGCGTGAGGGAGTCATGGGCCAAGAACACTTTACCCAGATGGGTAAACATCTCTGTAGTTGTTGTAAAAGTTACGCATCCATCAACTCTGCCTTGTTTGTCGGTTTGCGCTGAATGCTTTCCGCCTGTGGACTTTACGGCCTACCAAGATGTTTTTTACAGATTCTATCGCAATCTCATTCTTCGTGCTGAGGGACTGATATTGACCTGTGCGGATCACAGGCAATGGTCGGAAGAAAAGGTTTGGAGAAAAAGTGGACTGCCGATTCTCCTAGGAGCCTGTTTAGCCGCTAGCAACTATCCGTCTGACTGAGCTGTTGAACTGAGCACGGAAGCGCTGCCCCGGAGCGGTGTTCATGCACAGTTTTTATAATGGACGACATGTTTTTTAAAAGCATGCTTTTTTAAATCCCCTGCTGGACATAGAGGCACGCAGTTCGGTCGTTTTCTTCTTTTCGTTAAAAGTTACAACATAAACTGTCATACAAGCACACACACACTGAAAAGGCAGTTAAACGCACTGAAATGTGAGTTAATTGAAATTGTATTCAACACGTTGGATGCAGTAATTCACGATATTTCTATTATTTTTAGTATTTGCCTTTTTTAGAATAGCTAAAAAAATTGACTTCATTTCTGTGCAATAGTAAAACACCTGAAATGCACATCACACTTTGACAAGGTAGTACTTCTTGGTAAATGCTGGTTTCCCACAAACCTGTGATACAACCTGCAATTATCACGATGGGCACAGTTTGCCAAGAAGAAAGATTATTAGACAAAAAGACCAATTAATTGCAGTTGTGGAACCAGCATGCCTGTTGACATGAAGGGAGTTACGTCACCACTGCTGAGTACTGACATACGCACAAGTCCCACTACACAGGATTTCCCCTGCAAGGCACCAGAGGACAAACCCCAAATTTCTGGGTGATAGGATCTCTGAACATAGTCTGGCCAAAGTCAACAGAGAGATTAGCTAACATAGGTGGATAAATCCCAAGTAAAACATTTGTCTACACTGATATTATTGATACTAGGAGCCTGTCTTCACTGAGACTGACTTACATAATCTGCGGTTTTATTGCAGAGAGTAAATATTGGCTCTTTAAGTCTGTACACAGAAACATAATACCTGAGAAACTCAGTGGGCTTTGAGCAGATGGCTCTCCCAGAAATCACTGCTTCATGGGCCATTGGTGGCACCTAGGTTGTAAAATGCATTTGTGTGTAGTTCCCCATAAAAACAAAACACCCTTCTGGGTTAGAGGGTTGGAAGGGTGAGGGAGGGCACTGGAGAACTGTACAAACAACCTCTTGTTTCTCTTTGTTATGTAAACTCTGCCCCTAAACCTGGATGTGGCTGAACCAAATCCCACCGGTCGTGAAATGTCACACCCCTCTGCCACCATCTGACAGGGTTTGTCTTTGGCAAACACGCTGCAATCTCCTCGTTGCCATCTTGACTCACCTTCTGGAAAATGATGCAGCAACAGCCTGTCAGACAGCACCACAAATCAACCCGTGTTCTGTAGGAGGTGCTGCCCAAACTCGTGCCCCCCCCTTCTCACTGTCCTACTGAGTCAGTTTTCCTGTGGTGCAACCTGAGCAGGCACAGCATAAAACACACAGACGAGCTCCTTTGTAAAAGAAATAAAGAAGTGACCCATATAGGTCTTTAAAAGGAAAAAAACAAACAAGCTATCTCTGTATGCCTTTAAAAAAAGATGATGCTCTGTCTTGGGGGGGGGGTCTTGAATTAAACCAGCAGTGGAATTTATTGCTGTGACCTCGGGGAGCAGGCACTACGGCACACAGCGATGGAGTACACTACCATGTCATGGCAGCGACATTGCAGCACGGCAGGCGGATGTGGCCTTAATGGGGCTGTCCGTGTCTTCTCACCGAGACACAAGCACAAGCCAGCACACGGTGAGTGAGCAATCAAAGGCACATCAAAGCAGAGAGCAGCCAGGGCTGTTTCACAAATTCCTGTTGCCTGGAAGTGAAACCCATTAGTTACAAAGACAAAGAAGATACAAACGTGGGTGGGTGAGCAGGAAGGCTGGCATAAGAATGGGGTGATGGGGACGGGGAGGGTGGAGGTCCACAGAAACAAAGCAGGTGGCATATACCTCAGAAGACCCTTTGTGCTGTGTGCATGCTGTTGATTTTTCAAGGTCTGGGGGCAAAATAGCCCCACATGCAAAGACAAACTAGAGGCGCCCTTTGATGTTCCTGCTTCCCTGTGTTAACACAGGCCTGGCCTCTGACCTCTGTCCCATTTACACAGCTGGAGGAACACAGCTGGCCCTCAGAGCAAGCAAGCAGGGCAGAAGATGGACCTGAAAGAACATATCAGACACACACGTATATAGACGATGTATGTTTTTTTTTCTTTTCTGTAAAATGGTTAAAAGTTAGCTAGCAGCACACATTTGAGTTGCAAGCCATGGAATTTTGGAAACCTGAAAAAATGAAGATAAAGTTAGTTAGTATTAACTAACTTAGGCAATGTTGAAATATAGATATGAGTTCGGTCTTCTGAGTGACACACAAAATATGAGCAGAATGTTTTCTGATATGTATTGTACAGAATATATTACGAAATAAAAAGCAAAACAAAACGCATAATTACAAAAATAGAAACAGACTTTTAAAAATCACTACTTGCCAGTCTAGGGTAACCTCCAAAAGTTCAACATCGTTATTCACTTAGGATCATCTTTCTCACGCTCATACGTCAAACAAAACCGCCCAACATTGTAGTTTTTCTCGTTTCCCTGTACCTCTTATAAACACTAGAGGGCAGAATTCTCAAGAAAAGAACTGTTTAAAACCCGTCACAAAGGTGCGGTACAGTGAATTAAAATAAAACAAGTGCACCGCGATGGTAGCACGTATATTCATTTACCCATCTCTATATCACCACCAACTCGTAGGTCTATACTGAGTCGTCGGTCTGGATTTGGTTGTATTCCGGTCCGGTACCGGCCCGGAGCCCGCCTGTTAAATACAGCTGCTCTTCGCAGTTAGCAAATACAAGACTGGTATTTTACTGCCAACTACTTCACGCATTTTTTGATTAGAAGTCTTTGTGATGTGTTTCTAAATTCTCTTAATATCTCACGATAATATTTTTGTTTTTGTAAGCGAATAAATGTAATGAATTTTATCAATATTGATATCTTCATACATACAATCTCAATGTATACTTGTACAATGTATGTATTTTTTATTGTCAAACGTTACATATATGTACAAACATATATACACCAAAATGTTCTCAAATATACGCATTAAAAG
>JABJVR010000013.1:1011466-1023215 GCA_025773905.1 Chitala chitala | reverse complement strand
TCTCTCTCTCTCACACACACACACACACACACACACACACACACACACACACACACACACACACACACACACACACGACTTCAGAAATAGAAAATAGTTCAACAGTAAATACACTGAAACTCAGACATTTAGGCCAATGTCTCAATCCATTACAGGCGCTGTTAAAAGCACAGAATTATCTTCAGCTAAAGCTTTGCAGCATATATAGAAAACCTAACAAACGTGTGAATATAATTACAGATAACTACGGCCATGGAAGACTCACTAAGCTTTTACCTTTTGCAAAACCTTAGTGACTGAAGTTCAAATTTTTGCAAATCACAAATTTACTGGAACCAATACCACAATACCCGACTACTGTATAACATGAAGGTGTAGACAAACTGAACTGGCAAATTATCAGTATAGAAAATTCACACCGGAAGTCAAAGGTGCCTGAATGAAACAGGACAAGTGGTCTGTTATTACATTACTTTGCAACACGATTCTCTTCCTATGACCTGTCTGAGGGTACAAGTAATTCAATCTAAACAGGAGAACAAGAACTGTAATCAAATTTCAATTACTCCAACCCTTCAACATCTACCACACAGCACAAAACAGTCTGATTACGTTGGCAATCGTTACTCCGCTGTCAATCACTACACTTAGGTCTCAGTCTTGAAATCCTGACCGAGGACCCATGTCTTTGATTTAACCTTTGCGCCCCAGTGTCTGTACCTCACTGTAATTAACACAGATCCTGGTGCTGCTGTACCTGCCCATGCACCCGCCGTGCTCTTTGACTGCCAATATAGGTTTTATCCTGTCCTAACTTCTCAATGTCACTCGTCTCCCCATACTTCCACTTGGTGCCCTTCTGGGCACCATCTGAATGGGATGCCACGCTAGAGCTGCTGACACCAAGTGTACCCCCGTGTATGTGGCCTTTGTCCAAGTGAGGCCTATGGATTCTAGTGCTACATCTGGGCACACGGACAGATACCACATTGCCACTCGGGATTAAATAAATCTTTGTATTGATTCTGTACTGTATAATGTTAGCATGTCGATGGGGGCAGCGCAGCCAGCCAACCTTGGAGCCCCAGAGGTTTTTTTTCCTCCACAACATGGAGTTTTTGGTTGCTCTCCTCCATTGTTACCTGACTTTAACATTGTCCAATTCCAATATCTGTAATTTTTTACAATAACCATAATCTGATCCTTTAAACCGTCTTGAAGCATCCGTGTTGCAAAAGACGCTGTGAAGAAATAAACTGAACCCGAATTACTAAACTGCGCCAAACCACTGTTTAAACAAGGGTACAAAGACTAAAAACATGGTTATTTTAGGCATAAGTATAAGGTGAAGTATTACAGAACTGTAGTTCATCCAGTTCTGAGAAGATGTAAAAAAAAAAAAAAGCACAAGCTTCTTTGCACAAATCAAGTCATGTTGTAAAACTGGAATGGATTTCACTTAAGAACCGTGATCTCGTCTAAGCAACAAGAATCTTCTTACGGGCTGAATAAAGGATCCCAAAATGGCTGCTCCATGTGTCACATTGAACTCATCCCTCAAAAAAACATCAGGTAATCATATTAACCCTTCAAGCTATACATAACACGTTACACTACAACCCACTGGCAATCCCCAGACACCCATTTTATGAAATTTGAGATCAGAGGGGTGTGTCGTTGTCATATAATCTATACCCCAATACCACCAAATCCAGGCACCATTTTTACGTGTCACCCCTGCAATGTAAAGGTCAAACTTTTCTGAAAACACGCCTGCCCTTGTAATTGTTAATTACTTCATCATTCCTCAAATGTGCGTACTTGTTTACAGACAGCGTTACAAACAGTGCAAATCAGAATCTTGTTTTCTGGATGCATATTGTCCATCAACATTGATTAAAACACGTAGGCTGCATAAATACGTTTTGGATTTTGTCATTACCGTTTTTTGTTAACGCATCGATAAAAACAAATTCCATGAACTGCACATCTGGATTTGTATATTTACACATTTTAAACACATATTACGCCGATCTAACTAGAAAATATCGTCACCCCCCTCCCTTCAAAACTGGCTGTGTAACAACTTGTGCTCTATAACCAGAGGCATTTCTGCAAACCTGGGGGGGACGCCTGGGTTCAAACCAATGCATATCTTCCAACATGACCTTCACAGCTGCTTTGCAAAACCCAACACGGGTCGCAACAGTGCTTAACCATAATCGTAATAATAATGGTTGTCCATAGTGCACATTACATAACAGCATTAATATCTACGCGCACATTACGAAACTTAAAAAAAAAATGTTATATAATATAAAGATCCCATGTGACAACAAAATACTCTCGACACTTACCGTTTTTAGGGAACTGTGCGGCTGACTTTCGTGCAAAAGTCCATAGATTTCGGCATGCTGTTCTGCAGAGGAGCATATCTGATCTGTCAGCGCTGACCGCAGTGGACAATAGGAGGTCTCCAATGCTGGGGCGAAGCTTAATGAATGACTGCCTGCCGATGCTTTCCTTTTTTTTTTTTTTTTTTTTTTTTTTGGGGGGGGCGGCGGTTCGTCAGTTGACTGGCAGACGTGCAACACCCCCTTTTGAAACGTCACGCTACGACGCAAGGGTTGAGTAAAGGCGCGGTAAACGTGTACAGGTGCAAAGTTTGCTCATGCATGCTGCGCGCATTAAGAGGCACGCTTGAAATTCGGCGTGTCGTGGGCTTCGTGTTTTATGTGTGGTCACGTGTTACAACAAATGCAACGCGTACGAATCAAGTACGAATCTCTGTAAAGTGGCAACGCTGTGGCTAACACATTATATCGGTACAACTGCTGCGAATCTGCATAACACGGCTTAATGTTGTCAGTTTGCCCTTGTTTTGCTACTCAGTTCCTTAGAATAAGAGTAAAGCACGCGACGCACATCTCATAAGATTATCATGCTGCAAAGCCAAATAACTAACCATGTATGATCGCATGTAAGCCTGTTCCGCACTGGTGTGTGTATAATGCATTGAGATATAAATCTCGGACACAGATACTTGTACAATTTTTGTGGGACTTTGTGGTTCCTTCTTTGTTCCTTGACACCCAACTAATCGCATTATTGTCCTTTAATACTCCTGTAACTGGTTTAACTGTATACCTGAATTACACACCCTGCCTACCACTTCTATAAATGCATGGGCTGCGTTTAAAACAAATTTAAACGCAAAGGGTCTATTGAGGGTTTACCAATGCCCTAAATCCCCGCTGCATCCATCTATTAAAACGAAGGCAAGCAGCCCTCAACCACTCATTGCATTTCAGTAAAAACTGTCTCCCTGCTCCGATGACAATCTGATTAAATCCTGCAGGTCCGTGCAGGCTTTCTAGAGCTAAGAGAGGAGCTAGTACGCCCTCTGAGGTTTCGGAGGTTTTCCCTCTCCCCTTCACCGAGCACATACGCAAACGCACACGTGTGCCTGACCCGGAGGAGAAGCGCATCGGCCATTTTGGGCTGAAGGGGGCTTTCTCTCACCACGTGAAAAAAGGGGTAGCCCGTAAAGGAAAAGGAGAAAAGACAGAGGGCTCAGCTAAGGAAATCAAGACGTGCACAGTTGTTATTCACATGCGCTGAGAGAGAGATCATTATTGGTAACCTGAACAATGCCAACCCTGCCGCCTAAGGAGAACGCTCTCTTTAAGAGGATCCTGGTGAGTTGTTAGCTAGCCGCTAGCCTAGTTGGTTGGGTCTCAGCAACTTGTTATTAAAGTGTTTGGACGGCAGACTTGCTCGGTGAGCAGCTCGCCGCCGATTACAGCCATGCCACCCCAAGCGGGGATCGCCGCGCATGGATCGGCTGCTGTTCGCGGCGGGCATGTGCGGCAGTTTTGCGGTCGGCCTAAGCCCATCACCATTGTCAGCCAGCAGTGGCACTTGAGTGTTAAGTCGCGCTGTCGGCGTCGTTTCTCCGCAGATGTGCCCGTTTGCGGTGTCGGGGCTGCGAGGCGAGCGAAGGTGGGACGCGTGTGTTAGTTTACGGTCCGTGGAAATGCAGGTGGAGATGCGCTTAGGCGGCGCGGCGTCCCGCCGTGACAATGCACGCTGCCTGCACCTGGAGATGAATAGGTGCAATGCATTTATCCTGTCTGCTTTGCTGCTGTCTCATATTGCAGATCAATTTAAATTGAAATTGCACGTGTTACTCGTATGCGCCTTCAACATCGGCGAGGTGTCCCGAAGTGGTGGAGGTGCTGTTTCATCTGCGGCCAAACACCACTTGCATCACATCATTTAACTATTTTCATTTATTTATTTGTTATAGAGGAGTTGAGAGGCAAGCTTGGAAATTGAGATGTGTCATTTACTTGCTGTAATCAAGAAAATTGCAAGATGGATAATTTAATCTTAATACTACTCTAAGGCTACATGGAGGTTATTGAAGCATCAGGTTATAGAGGTCAATTGGTGTCATGCTTAGCTGTCCAGTACCTGATGTACTTGTACTTGTGGTGCTTCCTTGACCATGCCTGTTTTGGTATTAAACTGCTGTACTTTTTAATAGTTTACCAATATAAATTATATTTGCAGCCTATAAATAAAATTGAACCTCAGGTTTTTTCTTTGCAGCAACACTCAAGTAATTTGGCTCTTCCACTCAACTTTTACATTGAGCATGCAACATCTAATTCACTAATATGGAAAAGGTTCTGTTGTCTTGTGGTCATCAAAAATTAGTGTTTTAAACCAGAGTACTGAGAGGAAAACTACAGTGTCGTCTGCTGAAGTAAAAATGGTAACAACCCAGCCACAAGTGTGCTTCCTGTAAATCGACACCCCACAGTTAATTTACTGCAGTACACTTGACCAGTCCCCACCCTGTAACTTCATCATAAAATCTCGGACATAACTAGCTTAAGCTGGTAATACAGTAAATATTTTGTACTGATGCAGTTTGCCTTTATTTTGGTTACAGTGTCACAGCTAAAAAGCTACACGTGCTGTCTGTTGGTGTAGTTAAACCAGTTATTTCCAAATGTACAGGCTGCCATTCTGGGACGTGCTTAACACGGTTTGAATCCAGGTTATAAAGCTGTAATTTATGTACACAATTCTGCGTGTTTCAAATTACTGAAATTTAGGGGTGTATTACAGTATGAAACACGGTGCGGACAGTTTCAGGTTCTGTTAGGACGCACGACCATGCTTGCCAGGCTAGCTGGGGCTCCTGGAACATTCGCTAGCTCAAATATCGTAAAGCAGTAACAGGAATTTGATACCCCAGTAAAACATTAGGTAGGTGGCTTGTCCCATAAGCACTGGTTACTGTACAAACGAATGTGCTGGTATTGTGTGTGTGTGTGTGTGTGTGTGTGTGTGTGTGTGAAAGCATCGCTGCTTGGTTGGGCCGTTAACATATTTTTCAAACGCGTTCTGTGAAGGATTCGTCCCTCGAGCTTGTTTATGCTGGCTTGTTACCCTTGAGGTGCTTTGTTTCGGGAGTTGGTAATGATGAAATGCAGGTTTCTAGGCGTGAGCTGTACCTTGGTTCACCTGCTTTGTAATGCAGGTTTTCTCCAGTGGTCCATGTCGCCTTGATGGAAACGGTCGTGTGGCAGAACCTCAGCGTGGCATGTGACAACGGAAGTGTTATCTGAGGGACACACTTGCTCTTTGTCATACTGACACTCGTGACTTGTGAGTTTGGACCAACAGTGGAAACGTCCTCTGGCGATTCAGAAGAGTTAATACAGTGGCAAATGTACAAAACAATCGGATGTTGGATAATGTAACAAACTACCTTTCACGACCAGTTAATATCAGTTTTAGTGTTTGTTGGTGCAATTAATTATTAGTCCATGTTTGTAGATTCTTGGTTGAGTTGTAACATTCTCCAAGTTAAAAGATGAATAAATGAATCACTCATCTACCTTTTTGAAAACAAGAAAAAAGCTCAAATGATTTGATTGCTGCTGTTGGTAACATATTAAATTTGCTCTGTCTTTGCAGAGATGCTACGAACACAAGCAGTACAGAAATGGCCTGAAATTCTGCAAACAGATCCTCTCCAACCCCAAGTTCGCCGAGCATGGAGGTAGGCAGAGCCAGCGACGGTAAGGCCGTGCTTAACGGGGCTTCGTTAGCCGGCTGGTTTTGCGTCCGGTTGCCACGCGGCCTTCCGTTGGCCGGTTGCCGTGAAGTCTTGTGCGGCTCTGGCCTCGTCTCATCGTACTGCTCCTGTTCCTCTCGCTGTCTTTGTAAACCAGAAACGCTGGCGATGAAGGGGCTGACGCTCAACTGCCTGGGCAAAAAGGAAGAAGCTTACGAACTCGTTAGGAGGGGGCTGCGTAACGACCTTAAAAGTCACGTCTGTATCCTTGTCACACAGGCGGCCCAGCTGCTTGAGGCACACCTGGAAATACTTAGAAACCAATAGTGCTTCATATTTTGCCCGGGTACTGTGTTTCATCAAGCGTTTAGACTTTTAAAACATGAGGCCTTAAACCTGTTTTAGTACGGCAAGAACGCTGTTAGTCAGATTTGCATAGGAATCGCGTGTTTATACTGAATTCCGTGATGGTTTGTGCCAGTAAACTTATTCTCCCTAATACTGTAGAGCCTAAATTGACCCGCCCTTCCCTCAGTCACACCGTCTCCGTTGTTTGTTTGTTCGTTTGCCCGGGGCTGCGTTTCCCTTGACGGTTCCGTTTTCAGGCTGGCACGTGTACGGTTTGCTGCAGAGGTCTGACAAGAAGTACGACGAAGCCATCAAATGCTACCGCAATGCACTGAAGTGGGACAAGGACAATTTGCAGATCCTGAGGGACCTCTCCCTGCTGCAGATACAGATGCGGGACCTCGAGGGTTACAGGGTGAGCACTCCGCTGCTTACTTTTGTACGTTTGCAATCAGTGGGCTTAATTCGACGTGGACTGTTTTGTAGAGGAAGGATTACCAGGACAACTGTCCAACTGTCCACTGGTAATTACAGCTGTTTAGCCCCAGCCATCTGTCTATTAAACATCAATGAATAACTCGGGATTTTTTAAGTCAATAAAAGTTGTTTTTACTTTGCATTTAGTATATGCTAAATGTTTTGTATACTGTAGAGTTCAGATGGTGAAGCTGACAGTTTGTTTCTTTTTTATGTACACTGTGTATTTTTACCCTATTATGTTGCTGGATTATTTTAGCAATTGATGTGTATTATTTTACTTGTTTGTAAACGTGTTTTGTACTGACTGACACGGACCGCTTATTTTGTTTGCCGTCTTGGTCATGTTGCACTCGAAATGCTAAGGAAACGAGATACCAGCTGCTTCAGCTAAGGCCAGCTCAGAGGGCCTCCTGGATTGGCTATGCAATAGCCTATCACCTGCTGGAAGACTACGAGATGGCAGCAAAAATCATAGAAGAATTTCGTAAAACGCAACAGGTGACGTGGACGTATGTTTTAGGCTACCACTCGTTACATACCTGGTTTAAACCAGTGACATATTGTCAGGTTGGTGGACAAGTAACGTGAACTGGCCTGGCACGCATGTTTGTGTATAACTCATAACCTACATGTAGGATCCAGGCTGCAATCTAAAATGTAGCAAGGCCTGGTTTTCATAAAGTTAGCAGCCGTCTTCTTGAAAAGCACATCGTGCTTGTTCTTTAGCAAGTGCCCGGTCCTACAGATGTGGCTGCTTAATTTTTAACTTTTTATTTATTTTTTTTGGTAGACTTCTCCAGACAAGGTGGATTATGAGTACAGTGAGCTGCTGCTGTATCAGAACCAAGTACTCCGAGAAGCGGGCCTTCACAAAGAAGCACTTGAGCACCTCACTACTTACGAGAAGCAGATCTGCGACAAGCTGGCCGTCGACGAGATGAAAGGTGCCCTTTGTTTTGCATTCCCGTCGTTCGGGTCGGCGGCTTGCAGTTTGGATTGTTACTGGTTATCCACATTTAACAGTTTAAAAGAGGTTGGTCATGTGACGTTTAAAAGAAAGAAAAACTGTGCAGTTAGCGTACCTTTATAACACTGAACCGAGTGAACGAACCGCTGCCCTGCTGATGTTTAACAGCACTCTCTGTCTCCGCGCAGCGGAGCTGCTGTTGAAACTGGACCGTCTGGAAGAGGCAACGGACATCTACCACCAGCTGCTGGACCGGAACCCGGAGAACTGGTCCTACTACCGGGGCCTGGAGAGAGCCCTGAAGCCTGGTACGCCGGCCCGAGCCGGGCCCGCCCACTACCCTCGGGCCCACTCGGAGTCTCGTGGGAGGGTTGGGAAAGGTTAAAAATAGAAGCGGGGGTCACATTGCAGCAGCTGTACTGTCAAGTAAACGTGACACATCTCGAGGCACTGGTCCTCAGCCTGTGTAAGTTCTACAGCGTTGTTACAAACAGCTTCTCAAGCATCTGTGCTCCCTGAGCGAGGATCATCATGACATGCTGTAGGTACATACTGTAGGTTGCGGCAAAGCCCTGGGCCGTGTGGGAGATCGTCTGGGTAGTAGATGTAGTCTGTCTAATCCTGGCCACTAGAGGAAAGCAGTGTCCCTGAAGTATGTTTCTCCACTACAGAAGCGAAGCTAATGTTGTGTTTCATCAGCAGTTGCAAACGTGTTCATTACGCACCTGTGTGGTGTGCCCAAAGGTGACTGGCATGTTTGGTACCGTGCTGGACGGTACAGGAGGGCACCTGTCCATCCTGTTGGTGTGCATAATCTGTCAGACGTGTCATGTGAGATGAGTGTTGTTCTCAGGCGCTGTTAGTGTTCATCAAATGGTCTGTCCCTTGTGTTTGTGTGTGTGTGTGTGTTTACTGCAGCCAGCATAGAGGAAAAACAGAAGATCTATGAAAACACCTGGGAAAAATACCCGAAAGCACTAGTGCCAAGACGACTTCCTCTTAACTTTTTAACAGGTTTGTGCTAATAGTTATTTAAAGTTAACAGTTTTTGTGTTCTTGTAACTGATTTAAAATTGTGTATATCTAGATGTTCCCCGAGTTACGATGGTTCGACTTATGATTTTTCGATTGCACAATGATGATAGCGATACGATAAAATTGCCAAAGTATTTTAAGTTTCACGCGGCAGGCAAACGTAGCAACGTATGCAGTACGATCCGTTGGGACACTGCTGGGATGTACGGATCTCCTGCCTTGTGAAATGCCTCACTCTTGCCAGCGATCGACAGAGTTCAGTTGTGTATTTATTTTGTTTCGATTTATATTTTCAAGTTACGATGGGGTTATCGGAATGCATCTCCATCATAAGTCAGGGACTACCTGTATGTGCTTATTTAGGCTTGGACCCAAACTTATAAGTGTTCTTTTTCAGTTTGTTTGTACTTACCTTAAAATTTGGATGGGAACAGAATTCTCTGCATTTAACCCATCCCTCCTGGGGGGTGAGGGTGAGAACAGTGGATAGCCATGTCTACAACATCTGGGAAGCCAGCACTTTGAGTGTCTTGCTCAAAGACGCACCAGGCACTTGGGCTGTGATTTGAACCGGGAGACTTCCGCGTCCCCGCCTGGTGTTCTACCCATTGAGCCACCAGGCCTCACAGTAATGCCTGGAGGCGTTGCATATATCTGTTTAGTTTTGTCAACCAGTATACTTAATGCTGCTATATTTTGGTGTGTGTGGGGCGAATGGTAAACAGCATTGATATCTGGTTTCCCGTTTGTGGTAACGTTACAGCTACTACATGGAAAACGGTTAGTAATACCCCTCTCTGTGTTGTCAGGTGACAGGTTCAGGGAGTGTTTGGATAGGTATTTAAGAATGAACTTCAGCAAGGGTTGCCCTCCTGTTTTTACCACCCTCAAGTCTCTATATAAAGATAAGGAGAAGGTAAGGAGCTCTTTTCTGATTACCAGCATGCAACATGAAACCTTCATCTTTCTATCTGATGCTACCTGAGAGGGTCATTAACATTACCAGGTCATACTTCAGTGTGTAAACTAACCTGTAACTGAACTAATTGAATATTGTTTATGAAGAAACAGCAGGAGACGTTTTCTAATTTTTTATATCTACATCTGCATGCGTTAGCAGTCTGAACCCCTTCCTGTAATCTGCACCTCCACTAACCGTTACTGTATTTTCTTTTGTCCAGGTGTCGATAATTGAAGAATTAGTAGTTGGTTATGAAACATCTTTAAATAGCTGTCGAATGTTTAATCAGAACGGTAAGTGTGAACGTCGGCGAGTAGCAAAATGATTGTTGCTAGAAGTCTGGAATCTGTAAAAAAGGATAAAGCCAAGACTCTGATTGCCCGAATTTTTGAGTTGCCGTAGTTGAGCCCGTTGTCCTTTCCTCTTTGGCAGATGACGGTAAAGAAGAGCCTCCCACCACGTTACTGTGGGTCCAGTACTTCCTGGCCCAGCACTTTGACCAGATCGGCCAGCAGACGTTGGCCCTAGAGTATATAAACACTGCCATTGAAAGCACACCCACGCTCATAGAGCTCTTCCTCGTTAAAGCCAAAATCTACAAGGTATGGGTCGTCCTCGTGCACTGCCACCGTGTCAATGAAACTGAGGAGACACTTGGCTGTTACACCGTTTTGGTAATGTGTGATTGGCGCGTGTGGAGCCCATCTTTTGTTTTAAATGATGAGGCGGCTGGATCGTGTTGTTTTGGTGCAGACGGAAGCTGGTCTGTCCTTTGGGTTTCCTCCATATCTATGTGGAGTGAGCGTGGGTTGGAAGGCACTCTCAAGCTATTGTCCTGCTCTTGTCCTTCGCCAGCACGCCGGGAACATCAGGGAGGCCGTGCTGTGGATGGACGAGGCCCAGGCGTTGGACACCGCCGACAGGTTCATCAACTCCAAGTGCGCCAAGTACATGCTGAAGGCCGGCATGGTGAGGGAGGCCGAGGAGATGTGCTCCAAGTTCACGCGGGTGAGCAGCTCCCACGAGTCACAACTGCACAGTGGTTCTGTTTAAACTTTTTTTAGTCACTGATGACTGGAAAGTTTTTTGGAAAACCCTATTAAAACCTGTGCTTGCTTTAAGAATCCTTTTGCCTGGGGATTTGTTTATAAAAATCAACATGCAAAGCAGCGCTCGAGAGAAGTGGAAGTCAGCTGCACAGGTGTATTGCACTGATTGTGAAGATGAGGAAGCAGATGTTGTATGAATGGCAGCCGTCTCTTTTTTTGTGGTTCTGCCCAGGAAGGAGCTTCTGCGGTGGAGAACCTAAATGAGATGCAGTGCATGTGGTTCCAGACAGAGTGCGCGGGGGCCTACAAGGCCATGAACAAGTACGGCGAGGCGCTTAAGAAGTGCCACGAGATCGAGCGGGTATGTCCCCCAGCTCGCCCGTCCCACAACCCCCCCCACCTCGCCCCTCCGTATCCCGCCCCTTTCCCACCGCTCTTCTCTTCGTACCCGGCAGCACTTTGTGGAGATCACGGACGACCAGTTCGACTTCCACACGTACTGCATGAGGAAGATGACGCTGCGCTCCTACGTGGACCTGCTGAAGCTGGAGGACGTCCTGCGCATGCACCCCTTCTACTACAAGGCCGCCAGGACGGCAATCGAGATTTACCTCACGCTGCACGACCACCCGCTCACTGATGAAAGCAAGGAGCTTCAGGCCGACACAGGTGTCTGCTTACTTAAAACCTACCGGCCCCATACATGTTAGACAACCGGCGTTCGCAACCTGCCCCACTCCCAAGTCAGACTGCCGCCGTGGGGGGGGGGGGGGGGGGGGGGGGGGGGGGGGGGGGGGGGGGGGGGGGGGGGGGGG
>JABJVR010000013.1:995821-1011366 GCA_025773905.1 Chitala chitala | reverse complement strand
CCTTATCCACCCCTGGTTGCATCCTCGCCCCCTCCACCTTCCCCTTTGACCCCCCCTCCCCCCCCCCCCCCCCCCCCATACAGTCATGTCCGTTTCGTAGCTGTGGCTCACAAATCCTGTCTTGCTCCCACAGCGAACCTTTCGGACAAAGAGCTGAAGAAGATGCGGAACAAGCAGCGGCGCGCACAGAAGAAGGCCCAGCTGGAGGAGGAGAAGAAGAACGCCGAGAAGGAGAAGCAGCTGAAGAACCAGAAGAAGAAAAAGGAGGATGACGACGAGGAGATCGGCGGTCCCAAGGAAGAGCTTATACCAGAGAAGCTGGCTAAGGTGCGCTCACGAGGGCGGGAAACACACGCGACTGAATTTATTACCATTAATTATGGTGATTTAAGTACCCACTGCTGTGACAACAGGTGGAAAATCCCCTAGAAGAAGCAGTGAAGTTCCTGACTCCTTTGAAAACTCTAGTGAAGAACAAGATAGAGACTCATCTCCTTGCATTTGAGATCTATTTTAGGAAAGGTAAGAACAGGAGTTGAGGAGTAAAGCGGGTGATGGGCAGCCTTCAGGGTGTGTCTATGAGAATGGACTGGGGAAATGTATGTGCCGGTACCAGGTATTGGCTGAGATGAGTGAAGCGGAATTCTACAATTTAATGCATGGTTTCGATTACTTGCTTACCTCGCAGAGAAGTTCTTGCTGATGTTGCAGTCTGTGAAAAGAGCCTTCTCCATCGACAAAGACCACCCCTGGCTCCACCAGTGCCTAGTGCGGTTCTTCAAAGGAGGTAGGATCCGATGTGGCCGCAGGCTTCTGGGTCACGTGACCGGTTAAACTGTGCGGAGGGCTCACGGTGTTCTCCACCGGCAGTGTCAGAAAGCAGCGGCCTGTCGGAGGTGGTGCGCACGGTGCTGAAGCAGGAGATATCTCGCCTGATTGGAGACAGCGATCCCAAGAGCTTCAACGAGGCCTTTCTCACCAAGCACTCTAACTCGATCTCGCACAGACTGGCAGGTAGGCTCCCTGCCTCTTAACTGGCAACTAAGATGCACTCAGATCAGGTCGTTGGGTCTTTGGAGCGACATTTGGTCTGTTGAAAGTGCAAACTGTCGGCATGTTGATGCTGGTAACAGAACCAGGTTTGCTTTCTCTTTGCAGCTGCCAAAATGATGTTCTACCTGGACTCCTCAACAGAGAAGAAAGCTGTAGAGCTTGTTACGGCGCTGGATGAGTCGCTTAGCAACCGGACAATTCAGGTATATTAGCAAGGATATCCGGCCTGTTAGACCCTGACATTAAGGAGCACTTCCTATACTTGAAGTTCTGTCTCAATTTTTCTTTAATAACCCGTGGGCCACTTGTCCACGAAGTGTGAGATTTACAGTAGTAACTCATATAAAGACCCAATGGCCAATGTGTCTTAGTCAATAGCAAAGCTTGTTTGTCCACCCTCCACCCCCCAACTCTCTCCAGATTTGCACGGAGGTGCTGGAGACCCTGCGTGGTGGCGAGTTGGGCGATGGCAAGCAGGCAGCCGAGGCCTACAGAACGGACTGTCATAGGATCTTCCCCTACACACTGGCCTTCATGCCCCCAGGTTACGAGGAGAACATGAAGATCGCGGTCAACGGCGACGCGTGCGGCGAATCGGAGGAGCTGGCCAACGATATGTGAGGGCGGGGCGGGTGGGACTGGGAGAGGGGGGGTCTGCACTGGTTTGAGTGGGCGCGCCCCCCCCCCCCCCGGGGGGGGGGGGGGGGGGGGGGCCACCGGGTAGTGGGGGGGGCTGCACTGGTTTGTGTCCCCCCCCCCCCCCCTCCCCTTGGAGGTGTTTGTTGTCATACACACCTGCGGCGCTGCGACCCGGACCTGATGCAATGGCTTTGTATTTGCAGAGCAAGAGACAATAAAATGGCCGTTTTACTTTTTAAAATATCAATGACGACTACTCTTTAACTGAAAATAAACGAACAGAAGAAGTCTGAAAGCAACGAGCAGGTTTATTCTCATGGAGTTAAATCCAGATCTGTCTGTTGAGCGTGGCAGTGCACGTGTACTTCCCATGGTTATTTTTTTTATGTAATTTAATTTATAAAAGAGTTCTATAACAGTAGGGGTTCTGACACAACAGAGGGTGCATGCCAAAAATCTAACTCAGGGCATGGCATTGGAAAGAAGACTGCTTGTACTTGGAATCATGATTCAAACACCACGGCACTTCTTCACCGGTCGGAGTGGGTGGGAGACGGCCATCTTGAACAGAAGGATGTCTCTCACAGAGGTCAAAGGTCATCTGTAGTGCAGTATGGGTGGCAACTGTTGGCTTGAATTTTTTTTTTTTTTTTTTCTTTTTTAATGTGAAAAGGGCACTGTAAAACAAAGATGCATCTTTGTAAAACAATTTTTTTCCCCTTGGAGTATGCTAAGGTTTTACCCCCTTAAAGTTATTGACTTCTTTAAATACAGAGGACCACGCAAACAAACGAGATGACCAAACAGATGGTCAGCTTAGGTCGAGAGTGGTCGTGCGTTTTTCACTTGTTTGAAAACAAGGATCTTCTGCCTTGTTTGTTGCCTAAAGAGCTTTGTAAATTAATCCATAGATTTTCCATACATATACACACACACACACACGTTTTGTGGATTTTTTTTCTTTCAGTTTGTACCGTCTCAATTCTGTACCCCCTTCAGAAAAGGGGGCTAAACGTTTATCTCAAGTTTTAGATTGGCTTTCCCCTTTTCATATGTAAAAGTAATACCTTTTGTTTTCAAACACAAGGTACCAAAAACACAATGCAATAAATTGTTTTCAAAAAATGTGTACTTGGGTTTTCTGGTATAAAGTGGGGGAATTAAATTTACTAACCCATACATTTTACAGACTCATGTAGGCTGTGAACTGTCATTATGCACACATCTCTGTAGCAAAAAAACGTACTATAATCTATAAATGTCATTTTAAGTTTGGGTTTTATGATTGGTAGTTAAGATGTTTAAACTGATTTCCGTACTCGTTCCTGTTGCTGGGTTTCATTTGATAGGTCAATTCCCTAATCAAAATCACGGACAACGGTTCAGTGTCGTGAAAGTGTCATCTCTTTCAAAGACGGCATTGCAGACGGATCCCTGAATAAATGATGACAGAATTACACACTTAGGACAATACCAATGTGTTCATCATTTTTCACTCAGTGTTTTAAAGCTTGACATAAATGCTCATTTTCAAGCTAATGTCCACAGGCACAGTACTCTGGGACACCTACTTTATAAAATGTTTTCCACGATGTGCTATGATTTAACATTCTAAAATCAGCTCCTTGGCGTCACTGTAATGAAATGTCACAGTTTCACATCAGTCTACATGACATGATACCTCAAAGCTGACCGTGCCTTTTGCAGTGATGACTAGGATAACCCTTTAACGAAAATTATTTGCCGCATTCAGTTTATCTAGTCGGACCGGCCTATAGCTTGTGTTTCAGAAAGGTCGGCTCATAGCCCTCTTCACGCTTGCCCTGGGACCTGAGAAAGGTGTGGTCCAGGTTGAGGTAGGTGGTGAGAAACTCTGGGAAGTCACTCTTCTGCACTACCTCCAGAAACATGTCAGCAGAGGTGAGCAGCGTGTCCATGTACCTGTCAGAGTGACAGAGCGTAATCAACACTACTAGGGTGGAGCCTCGAAAAATGGTGAGAAAAATGTAGTCAGCCTCGTGAAGCTGACTATACCTGAGGCAGGT
The DNA here is from genome assembly GCA_025773905.1 of Chitala chitala. Classification (NCBI taxonomy): domain Eukaryota; kingdom Metazoa; phylum Chordata; class Actinopteri; order Osteoglossiformes; family Notopteridae; genus Chitala; species Chitala chitala. The sequence continues at coordinate 1,007,629 of JABJVR010000013.1, read as the reverse complement.
CTGTGGTTAGGAAGTTGTATTCATGGAGACTACAACTACTGTAATTTAAAACATACATGCTTCAAGGGAAATTATAAAAAAATTTAACACAACTTCTATATAAACCTTAATTTTCATTATGAATTTTTTTTCCTCCATAGATGCATAAACCAGGAAGACAGGCCTGTGTTTTGCACTCGTTGGATGCATTAAGCGTGAAGACTGCCGTGTTTCACTCTAGGTAGATGCACAAAGTACCAAAGATAAATCTGTTTCACTCTACCTTTGAGTTTGACTAAACTGGCCCTTCAGCTCCAGCAGCACCTCCTGGGTCAGAGACCGCACCAAAGCCCTGGTGACCACCCTGTCATCATCTTCTAATCTCACCTGGTGGTGGAGCCACTGCCACACCTGAGCAGTGGAGCAGAGAAACGCAAGCAGGGGAATTACGCAGGGGCACACTAGGCCAACAAGAGACATGCTCCAACAACGCAGACCAGAAATAACAGCTCTTCAATAACGGCCCAGTCCACTTGGGCGGGGGGGTGGTCACAGTTGCTAAGCGCTCATTCCGGACCACATATGGCTGAAGCGGGTGGTACCCTGATCTAGACACTGCATAGATACACATACGCACACACACACGCACACAGTATATGCAGAGCTATGGCTGTATTGAAAACAGGTATTACAACACATCCCCATACTCAGATAATGGAACAACCTGAACAGATACAGTCCATGAAAAAGAATACTTGCATGTCAGTTCTTCATTAAAAAGAACTGCATGTCAGTTCCCCCTAATGTGGGCCCATTAGAGTATTACATTACTAAAGAGATTTAAAGAACACTGGATTGCCACTCCCTCTTCATTACCTACAGCATAACTTTAACTAGATTTTGGCACTGTTCATTATAACATTGTTCTGTTTTTACCTGTGATCTGGAGATTTCCGCAGTGGCCGAGTCCTCTACCTGGCCCTTGTAAAAGAAATGCCCCCTACCTGTACAACACAGAGGTACACAAGATTGTAATTAAGCAATTTGATACATTTTATTTACAAACACATTTACAGTCAGTAAAAGTGAATTCAAGGACAGTACAGAAAAGGAACTCATAATACAGCCAAAACAACCATTCAAAAAACTACAAAATTACAGAAGAATGTACAAAATCTACAGAGCCAACTGGATTTACAGGGAAGTACTGTTTCCTCCAAATGATGGAAAAAGCTGCTGACTGAAAATTGAACTCTCAGTTCACTGCTAGATTTTTATGCTTTTTATGATTTTAATATGCTTTTTTATTATTTTTAATGTTTATATTAAAAACATTTCATTTCCCCATGTATATTTGTCTTTGTTTCACAGCCCAAAATGATTATTTTTCACCTTCAGAAAGTGTGGTAATTGTTAGTTTACAGATTCAGTGAACTGAGTGCAAACTGAAGTGGCACCCAATATTTGCATACGGGTCAAAATCCTTTGCGTAAAGCCATTATTAGTACAATCTGTCTATTATTCAATATATGTTTGTGGACGTGCTACATATAGGAAATTGCGGTAATCTACTGTTATGCTAAGTGTGATGGTGTAATTTAGCAGTAATGTTTACTGCTGAAATGAAACAATGATTTCAAAAAAAGTAAGAAAAACAGTTCATCATCTAGACCAGGTAAACACTTCAGAGGCTATTGGACCAACATGCCAAAAATTCACAATAACTTCTTACCTGTTAGCCACGCCTCAATGAAAAGGATTCCAACAGCAATGTTGTACTTCAGTCCATAGAGAGTGACACCACCCTGAAATGTAAAATATGACCGCTGCCAAATGAAACACACTTTGATTTGTTGTTTCTGAATGATAAATGGCACAAAAGAATGGCTAATTTCAACATCATCTCAGCCTTAGATTAAGTCTTTCTTTCTTAAGCCTGAGAACACTATTGCATGATGTGCACGCTCACTGAGCGAGCTGCAAACAGGGCACTGATGGCCTGTGTGATTCTGCCTACGCGTGAGTCACAGGCAGACCTACCGCCGGCATGGTGAGCAGATCAGTGGGAGTTACTGTCAGCTCATCCCGAAGCTCCAGGAGTTGGTTCTCGCCCAGTGTGTGCATCTGGAACAGCTGGAGGATGCAGTGCAAGATCTGTCGGGCACATGCTCAGCATCTGGACTGTGATGCGGCGGGAGAGAGCAGCAGTGCAGCACTTACCCTCTGCATTGGCTCAATCAGGTCCAGGTCGTACACCATGAATCCATCCACTCCAGCCTTGATTTCCAGTAACTTTAACCTAAGAAGCGTGTTAAAAAAGTTTGATGGACATTGGCAAAAAGTGATCAAATATGTAGAATACAACTGTAAGTTAACAATAATTAACTTGTGGCTGTATTCCTTATTCAGGTAGCCTCCTGGGACCTCCTGCTTACTTTGTAACAGTGGCCAGCACTTTCCTGTAGAGAGTGCTGTTTTTCTCCTGAGGCAACATCAGCGCTGCCATGCCACCGGTAGCCAAAGCGCCACGCTTGTGGCATGTCTGGACCAGGAGGTCCATGTAACTCTTCAGGAACCTCTTTTCCATGTTCACATATTTGCTGCGGTCAGGGAGCAAGAACGCTGGTCTGTGGCCTGTTAAAGGCAAGAACAGCCATCTCAATGGCACAGGACACGTCATGACAAAAAAAAAGCCCTTTACACACGGCTGAATCCAAAACTCTTGGTATTTCTAGAGTAAACATTGCACTGTTTCAATCTGTGGCCCTATTCCTGTTGTACAAGAACAGTGTGTGTTATCTTTTCACAATGTTAACAATGCCAGTACAAAAAAGACTGCTAAATTTAACTGAAGGGCTTTCATGGAACAGTCACACCACCAGGCCTACACTGCTGGTTTGAAAATGCTGGCTTGTAACTCAGTCATTTCAATGGGTTTGACTCACTTCTGTACTCTAGAGGCAGTGGACCAGTAAATTATATAAAAAATGTAGTAAAAGCAGCTGGCCAAGGAGTCTCACCAAATTTATTCACAAAAGAGGCGGAGTAGTCCCAGATGCCACAGTTGAGGCCTGCAGAGTGCTGCCGTAGCTCAAACAGAATCTCGTCCATCTCGAAAGTGGCCAGGACGTTCTCGATGAGGACCGTCGCTTTGATGCATCCGGCAGGCATGCCCAGCTGCAAGGGTGCGGTCGAACTTAGCACCTTGCACTCGCCGGCTGCAACCCAGCGCACACACCGCTGACTGCCACACGGTCTGCGACTACACTGCCACACACAAGCAGCTGACAGAACAGGTTTGATGAAGGCACCCAGTTATCAGCGGACCTTTATGCTTGCTTTCCTTACATCACCCTGGACTGAGCTGCTTGCTAATTTTCCATAAATGCCAACTCCTACATGGCGTTTCAATGACAACAAAGACAGACCCTTGGCAGACACAGCACATATTTGTTTTAATATGCATTTTAAATTTTATCTAATGAAGAAAAGCATCTGGCCATACGATGCAGAGACTAAATGTTTTCTCCCACCCGCTCTTCCGCCCACAGGAATATTTTGTTCCATAATTTTGCCTCCAGACAGCTTTCAATCTGCAGCAGGGGAACAGTAAATTCATGCTGAAATCATACAAAGCATCAGTTTTGATGTGTGACCAGTTATTTCTCTTTTACACTCCGTTTCCTGATCTCGTTTATTTGGTAGAAGAATGGCAAGGTAGCATATGCTAGAAAAAAACATGACTACAGAAAATACTTCACGTATCACTTAATTTCTTAAAATAAGCCAATGTTATGGTAAATAAATCCAGAACATGGATGGTTACCTTGGACAGATAAAAGAATGGTCCACTCTCATTCTCAAACAGCACCTTTCCAGTGTGGAACATCAGCAAACCAAAGTCAAAGAGAGGGCCGGGCACCTCCCTGCCATTGACCTGCGGGTACAGACCTGTGTGACAATGGGACATTGCGCTTCCCATGGTTATATGGGAGTCGCACATTCTCATAGGCTATTACCATCATGTTGTGTTCCACCATGTTCCAGGCACGGGGGCGGAGCATGAGAACTGGGCCTTGAGAAATGGGAGGGGCATCTGAGGAACACAAAAAAAAATTACAAGAGCTCCTTCCTAATACTTTCATTCAGTTAAATGCTACACACTTCAGTTTTCATAAATACGTCCGCTTCCAAAAATTACATTACTTTCATGGTTCATCTCTGCACGGCAAGCCTGCATGGTAAAGCACGCTATAACAACTTATTATAAATTAATTACAATTAACGTAAACAATTCATATTAACATTTTTCACGTCTTACCACTATAGTGACGTTCACTGTATTTTGGATGAGTTTCCTAAATATTAACTTAATTATACATATGCTGTATTTATATATTTATACTTATTTACACTGCCTTTATTTCTAAACTCTAATATTTTAATTTTAATAGTTAAACCAAAGCAAACCACACATTACAGCAATAAAAAAGTAATAATAAAAAAATATATAGTAACATATGGTAGACACAGGGTATAAAAAAAATACAGCTGGAACATAAAATGTACAAATATACAGTCAAAACAGTTACACACTCAAAGACGGACAAAAACTTACAATTAATTGTTCCACAGTACAGAGGTTATGGGAACATGTAGGTAATACACAGAGCATGAAGACACTCATTGGACAACCTGATGACTGTGAGCAGAAATAACTAGACAGTGATAGGGCAGCAATATAAGCCTATATTTAAATGTGTTTCTGCTCCTTACAGAACTCTAAATGTCTGAATTGGGTCCAGAAAAAGTCCTGAAATCGTAAGGTGATTAAACAGAGTGACTTACCATGCAGCTGACCGTGTGCAGCTCTGTAAACATTGTAAATGCCTTTAATCTGGTTATAGTATGTAGGGCAATTCCCATCATCAAAGTCAACCTGTAAAACAGAAACAAAAAGCACACTCCATTTATAGTAACAGAAAATGAATATACCAGACACCTTATCAGACAACACAGCACACTGTATAGGACCAACTATAGTAATAACAGAAAGGGTCTCTTTAGGTCTAAATGCTTGTATATTATTACTGTATTTCATAGTTTTGTTGGGACGCCATAAAATACAGAAATTTTGAGCGTACTTTCAGTTACGTAATGGTACCATGAATAGCAAAGGGCCTCACTAAATCACAGCTTTGACACGAGATGTATAAATGCCCAATTCTCTTCCATTTTGTCCCCACAATGGACAGTCTGTGGCTGGACACGGGAGAAGGAACGCTTTTCACTCTGTTTTTTTGTTGTCCTTTTTTTAATACACTATGTCCATTTGTTTTGGGATACCCTCCTCAAAGAAAACAAAGCAAAATATCCATTCTGGGTGGAAAAAAGGTAAAGAATAAATGGACGTTGATGAGATTTTGCCTTTAAAATGTAAGCAGTCACAAGAATTGTCACTAATTTAGTGGCTAGTGAAGGAACACCTTCCACCCTGTACACCTGGATTCCTTGTGCTGGAGATTTGAGGCCCAGGACGAAGCGCTCTGTGTCACAGGGTGCCAGGTCTCCAATGTCCACGTGTCTCCTCTGTAAACGCCGGGGTACAGGGAGGACTCTCCACGTCGGATCGTTCCGAATGCACGCGGTGTCATCAGAGAACGCTGGCAGGGCTCCTGTCAAGTCAAGATGGATCTTCCTGGCCACTCTCAGTTTGAGTATCTGTAAAGCAACAATGAGAGATGTTTTCACAACTATACCACGGATCTCATTCCTGTTTTCCTTGTGATGAAGGAAGTAACTCTCTCTTCTTAGCGGACACATTGTGTCCAATGTATCTTTACCATCTCGAAAAAGCCCGTGCGCACACAAGCACACACAAAATGTTCTAGTTCTCATATTTACCTTGTCCACTTCTTCCTGGAAGGTGGACACCAGCTCTGTGAGGAACATCAGTGAGCTGGTGTTGAATAGTGTCTGAAATTCCTCTTTCAAACCTCGAGGTGGCGGCTCTAAATCTACGCCGTGTAGTCCCTGACATACAAAATCCATAATAAGAACAGTATATGACACATATAGTATATATATATAACCATTCACTGGTTTTAAGTAACCATTATTCAGTCATGTGATTAGAAGCGTATCCCACACGTGCACAGGGTATCATTTTCACAGGCTGCACACAAAACGCTTCATAAACTTTCAGACCTACATAGTTCCGCTGCATTACACTGAAAGATAATATCGTTGGATTTAGGAAAGGGGGAAATAATGTTACACTAAAGGCAAATAACTCGAGAGTAAATAAACTACGTGTAGTAAACGCCGCAAAAGCAGAGTTGGGATTGAACTCGAGACCACGGCCTTGGCAGACGAGCTGGCTGATTCAGTTCACCCAAAAAAGTGCACACTCTCTGGCTCCATTTCATTTTTATGGTTTCCAGACGTCTTGTCAAATAACCGAGGTACTAACACTCTTTGGACGGCAGAAAACCCAGAGCAGATAATAAATTAAAAGCACTTCGAGCTGAAATTTTAAACTCGACCAAGTCTTTTATTGTCATAAAATTTTTACAGTCATGTATTATGTAATTATTATTTACAAAATTATAAACAGAAGAAAACCCAATTTTAATTCAATACTTGAAAAAATCAATCATGTTTAAATATTTTACATACATAAAAAAAATTATACGCGTAAGATGTTTACATTTTACCTGCCGCATAAAGTCTTTCACAATGTTTAATTACATTTAAGTCTTTCTGCACGTTAATATATACATTTAAAATCACATTTTATACCATCTTAAAATCATTTAGTTATATTTTGCTTAACCATCAAAAAAGAACTTACTGCCATTCTACTGGACGTTTTTAACACACAGTTATGGACTTTAAACGGATTCGAGCTTTTGTTTGAAGTGTTTGTTTACCGCGAGATTTACGGCTAGATGTCGCGCGCCCACGTCCCGCCTACATAAAATCAATAAACAAAGTAACACATTTACGGTATTAATACGCATCCAGCGTGTTTGTTTCATTAAGACGTTTCCAAAAAGCAATTAATAATTCATATTGCGGAGGAATATATTATACTGTGCTGTTTAGTTTTTTATGACAATTGTTTACAGTTATACGTCTCATAAGAAGTACTTTCAGTTAAGAAGAAAGGTTAATTCAGGCTCACGGCGTGATTTTTTATTTTTTAAACTGATCGGAATCGTGGAAATGTACCCGGTACTTTTTAAGTGTTTATGCAACAATATGGTGAAAGTTACGGTAATTTTTAGAGAACCAGCAGTAACACACAGGCGATTAAAAATGTTGAGATTAAAGTATTATGCAAGAAAACGGGAAGGAGCAAGGCGCCCCAACCTCAGGTCTGTTGTATTGGAGACGGGTGAATGGGTGGCGTATGGAAACAGTGATATTGTTCCAATATTGGTTATAATTAGGGTAAGTGTTATGGCCTTTAAAACTGAAGCGCGTTTAACCCACAGTCTGTCGGATGTCATAAAGTTGGTTTTACGTTGGAGTCACTTTACTGACTTTTCCCCGGGATTGCGTGTTTTGTAAAATCCCTCAATCTGAACCGCCCATGACTTCTCTTTAGTTCTGGCACAATAATAACAGTACAATTTCCCTTTCCTCATTCTCGCGAGCACTAGTGCTCCTTTTTAGAAGACACCAGAACCTCCTAAGAGAGTGGAAGAGCTTTGACTGCCTGCTGGACCACACGAGTGTATCCATAGTTTTATCGCAGAAAGGGCACAAATGGGTTTGATTCAAAAGCGTCTTTATCATTTCATCTGAATATGAAACAATTTGTCGTGGGTTTAACCACCTAGCCGCAACATCCCAAAAAAGTAGAACTGGGGGAAAATGTCAGAGACGGAGTCATCTCTTGAGATGTCAGGGACATTCCCGTCGTTTCGTTCACGAATCTTTAAAATCATTGTGATTGGAGATTCCGGGGTAGGCAAAACGTGCCTTACCTACAGGCTGTGGACGGGAAGGTTCCTAGACAAAACCGAAGCCACTATTGGGGTGGACTTTCGGGAGAAACTGATCGAGGTCGATGGCGAGAAGATCAAGGTACCGGACACGATTTACAGACTTAGCTGATGGTATTGTTCTGTGATTACTGAACGTGGGTAAATATCAGAAAGTTATTAAATATTTTATCACTTTTTTTCTTTGACCTTTGTTGAAAAACTGCTATGCAATGTTTTTCCTTAACGTGCTTTCGCTTTAAAATGTCGATTGAATTGCGTTACACTGTTTACAGCACGGCGTGGGACCTGTTGAGTAGTGATACTCCCCGTTGTTGTAATGCTAGGTACACAGGAACAGATATTTTAAAATCCTATTACACGTTCAATACAATAATTTTCAAATGACGATAACAATCTATACCTCACACATTGTTTCAGTGTTGTGTAACATCACGTTCCCTTTGAATTGTTGCTTGGTATTCCAAACTGCAATTATTGTTGGTATTCCAAATTGCAATTATGTGTTTTGAATTAAGTGTTACATATTTTCATATAAGGTTTTCGATTGAAATGGTTAAATGGCTGCTCAACAAGGGATCGTTTGATGCATTTTAGTATAGTAATAGTAATAGTTGCAGTAAATGTACCCACACTGCCTTGCATGCAAAGCAAATGGTTAAGTCATGAGTGAATCACGGTCAGGCTGTATTGCTCAAGCGGCAGAACTGGAGGAAGTAAGCACGCTTGTGGTCTCGGTGCTTGCAAATAAGTTTGTTTCTTACTAAAGTCTGAGTTATCATTGGTGGTTTAAAGAATAGAGAAGTCCTTTAAAATTAATACAGCCATAAAGTCAGACCAAATATCCTGCATTTATGTGGGAGTGGAAAAGAGAAACTTTATTTATCCCCAAGGGGAGAATCCTTATTGACATCCTCATCATGGAAACTCTGTTGTTAGAGTAGCAAGACGGTGTACAGATGGGTTTCAACTATAAAAACAAAAGTTTCTAAAAATGGGTAATAAGAAATTAGAACTTAAATAAGGAAATAAATGAATTGATAAATAAATGAAACTTGCTTTGTGTAAACTCTCCAGTGTTTTCCTGTTCTCTGATTTTAATGTAATAATTGGTCCTGCCATGATCTATAAGCAGAGCACCATTCACCATGGTTAGCACAATGGCCACTTCACAGATCTCGTACGGTTACCTGTCATCATACCGTTCACCCTTGCTGATGTTTTCCCCCTCCACAGATCCAGCTATGGGACACGGCGGGTCAAGAGCGTTTCCGGAAGAGCATGGTGCAGCACTACTACCGCAACGCCCACGCCGTCTTCTTTGTCTTCGACGTCACCAACATGAGCAGCTTCCAGAATGTTCCCGTGTGGATGCAGGAGTGCCGGAGGCACTCGCGGGGCCAGGCCGTGCCCTGCGTCCTCATAGGCAACAAGTGTGACTTGCGCGGGGCCGCCAGGGTCAGCACAGAGCTGGCACGGCAGTTTGCGGAGGCGCACCGCATGCCCTTCTTCGAGACATCCGCCAAAAACCCGCAGGCCAAACAGAGTGTGGACGACATCCTCATGATGGTGGCACGGGGGCTGAAGAACCAGAAGCCACTCGTGCTGGGCACGCCCCTGGCAAGAGATAACAGTGCCACCCCGAAGAAGGAGAAGTCAAATTTCTGTGGCTGTTGAAAAGCTACAGGGCCACTTCAGCGTACCTCACTAAAATCCTTTTTCATCTCAGGAAACCAACATGCATGTGCCTTAATGTTTATTGGGCGATGAAAGGTGCATCAATAGGGACTTTGTACTCAGGCCATTACAGTGTGTTTAATCAAAACAGTGAAAATTTCATGTGCTCTCTGAAGGGACCATATAGAAACCAGTGGTGCGTTAAAGTACCACTGATGCCAGGATTCGGCTCCAGCAAGGAAACTGAACACCTTACAGATGCTCAGGTGAGTATGTTCAGGAGGTGGCCTACGCCGCTTCCTTCTCAGGACTGAGGGGAAATGTTCAGCTGCCTGCTTTAGCTCTGTCTTTATGCACTTCACGCCAGGGTACTGCTCAAACATGTTGAGGCTTTTGGCTGTTACTGTGGCTTCTAGTCGTTTCCTTGTTTGTTGTGCTGTGGAGGGAGAGAGCAGGTCAGTCAGGTCTGGACTGCTGGAAAAGATGCAGGAAGGTCACCTCTTTAGGCCGAAAGAGGTCTTCAGTCTGCTGTGCACTTCTGTTTGAACTGCTGTATGGAATGTGCAACACCCAGGTAATGACAGACCACATCACCTTGTTTGCACCTTGGAAGAGCACCTCTTATGCGTCATTTTTGACCCTTCTCACGTTACACTTTAACTAGAGCAGTGTTTGTAGGACATTCAATGGATTCTATCTAAATGTTGCCATTTTTCCACAATGCAGCAAACAAGGATTAGGGAAATGGAAAGCATACATTTTCTAAAAACTACTAGTACTAAAAAGGGGTTTTGAAAAGTCTTGTATCTGTAATGTGTATTAAAAAAAAAAAAAAAACCCTTTACAAGCCAAATAATTTAGTCAAGTTTAAACAAGGCTTTGTTAACATTTTTTTTTTTTACTGAATGTGTAAATCACTGCAAAAAAAGGGAAGTTGAACTCAAAGGCCGTCTTAGCAATCCTTTTAAATTCAAGCCTGCGGTCAAAATGCATAAACACAAATATCCACAACAAAATTTTTTGGGAAAATGGAATCTTTTGGAAATGTTATGTAATTATACAGCATGAAATGTTTTATGCCTACACTGAATTCTACATAATTTTTTTTTAAAAGGCTCATCTGCATATTTTGTGAAATTGGTGTTTGTGGGATGATTTTTTGCATGTGTGAAGGGTTCCCATGGTGTTTTTCCAAATGCACATGCTTTTGTACAAGTTACTGTACACTTGTCAAGCCAGTAACATCCATTTTTATTAACACTGTGTGAGAATGTGACCTGTTGCTTTCCCAGTTTTTAACAAATGTCATGCAGAGAAGAATTGTATTTTTCCCCTTTAGCAACGTTAAGGAAGCCACTAGCTTTTTTCCCTTGTATACAATTAGAAAACCTAATAAATGACTGTTTTTGTTTAAATCCTTTGTGCCAGATTTAAACGTAAGTGCCTAACAGCTAGATGGGATTTAAAATTATTCAGGAAGCAATTCTACCTCGTTTAAAAAAAAAAAAAAAAAAAAAAAGTACAATGTTTAATACCATTACAAAGTGAGCATAGCAAAGATTACAAATTTGTTCTCTGGAGCAGCTTCTATATATTCAGTTTATTACACAATATGTCACATGAAATACTAAAATTGAGTTGATAAGTGCAATTAACATTTCTAGCCAGTGAAGGGGGGGGCACCCTGCTTAAAGGACTGCACTTCTGTTAACAAAGAATTAGTGCTGTCAGTTACCGTTTTTTGCTACATTCTGCAGTTTAGTGATAGAGCACTGTTTGGTGTAAAAACCTTAGGTTCCAGTGGTTACAAGACCACAAAAACAAATTGCTGGCATTAATATTTACAATTCACAAAATATAGCTCAAACGTACAAAAACGTAAAACTGAAATGTATCCACCGAACATTTCAAATGTTAAAGTGCAACAGTAAAAATTTTATAATTAAGTAAAATGTACATGAAGACATTTGATAGCTGCATTTGAACTTCAGCGCGGGGCGCCCGCGGGGGCGGGGGGGGGGTGGGGGTGGGGTGGGAGGGGTTGGTGTTTTGGGTTTGGGGAGTGGGGGGGGGGGGGGGGGGGGGGGGGGGGGGGCGGGGGGGGGGGGGGGGGGGGGGGGGGGGGGGGGGGGGCGGCGCG
>JABJVR010000013.1:951591-995721 GCA_025773905.1 Chitala chitala | reverse complement strand
CCCGCCCCCTTGCCTCCTGGGGGCGGCTCCAAAGGGAGTGCCCGCTGGGGGGGGGCCTGCAAGTCGCCTGGAGCAGACATCAGGTCGCACGCGGAGCAAACACCGCGGCAGAGCCGCTTTACAAAGAGACATCTGTTCCATTACTTGAGCGCATTGTGGCTAATTACATCCTGACCCGTCTCTATAAAAAAAAAAAAAAAAAAAAAAGACAACCGGTTATTCTCCAGCGAGCCGTGCTATCCCAACACACACAGCGAAAACTGGGGGGGGGGCAGACAGCCCGCCTCGACGTGTGTTAACCAACAGCTGACAGCTTCCCCGGTCCATTTCCAATTCCCATTAAAGGGAGAGGAGAGCTTCTCAAGCCCCAGGGTGACCAACGAGACCTCGGGAGCTAAATCAATGCTCTGGTGACAGGCCACCCATCAGGGATAGGGACGCCTCCTCCTCATCAGCCCAACAGGCTCCTTAGCCGCTCTCCTCGCCATGCATTACGCTAAATTTAACCTTAATTTTGTTGACTGAACAAAGGCTAACAGAAGAATCTGAGAGACAGACGGCAGGCAATTCTTCAGGAACTGCCCACGCCGGTACGGGAAGAGCGTTGGCTAGCAAAACAAAGGATTTGAAGGAGAACCTGTCCCAATCATACGGCACACGCCTCAACAAAAGCATCTGTTCCCTTTATGTCAGCCCACCTTCCCAGGAACCGGCATGCAATCAGAAAGGGGGGGGACAGAAAGATGGCACAATATGTAATCTGATCTTAATTCGTCTAATGCAAAAAAAAGATTAAAAAAAAAAAAAACCTTCATATTGAAATTGCTGTAATCTGTCTTGGCAAAGTGGAGACTTAAAATGCCAGCCCTTGGTTGGCACAAGGTGGGGACATAGCGACAGTAAAGGTATTACAGTTAGTAAACATTTTGTCTAAGCGCTGTAGCCAGTAAAATGGTTTTCCAGAGGCGGCGATTTCACAGTACGAATGAAGGTGGGCAAATTCTGCCCTTCCCCGCTGACACCGTGCCAGTCATGTCAGGTGACCTCTCGATAATCCCTGTGTTTCGTGGTACCAGCAGGCTAAGTGCCTACCTCCGCTGTTTAATGCCAACAGGCAGGATGCTGGAAGTGTGTCAAATATTCAAGTTTAAAGAAAATACAACAGAAGAATAAAAAATAAAACTGCCAAAGTGGGATTTCCTGCCAAAACTCATCACCTGCGCTCAAAAAAAACAAACCTCAGTCGCATTTTTAAGTTATGGTTTACATAAACAAAAGGATCATCGTCCTGCCTTCCTCGGCTACTCTGAATTTAAAAAAAAAAAAAAATAAATAATAATAATAAAAAAAATAACTACTTAATTTGGTAAATTTTTCTTTCCTTAATCCTGCAGATTCAAGTCTGATGTCTGCTGGATGCTATCAGATTCATACAATTTTATTTATTTATTTATTTATTTTTTTACCCCAGATGGGCAATTCTGTTGAACAGTCTACCAGCCCACAACAAACAGCACAAAACACACACATATATAAGTGTCATTACCAATAATAAACAAAGCAAATCAGTGTGCAAAAAAACCAGGACTCCAGTGTTCGTTTCACATAGTGCTATCCCACTTTCACCCCCACCTGGGCTGAAGAGCCAGATAAAGAGTCTGAGCGTGAAGAGCAGGCAAAACAGACCAGCATTACACCTCAAAAGCAAGAAGGTACAAAAGAAAAAAGAAACCTTTATTGAAGTGACGGAGAAACCACACTTTGGACACGCGATAATTCTGCGTTTTTTTTTTTTTTTTTTTTTTTTTTTTACTGCTACTAGATGATTTTATATTTTTTATACCTCATTGTACATATTAACTAACAGGTGATCTTAACTAACAGACGCTCCCTGGGCCCTGTACACATGCATAGCTTTAGCATGTTAATTAACACTAATTAAGGGAGTATCCTTAATCAGGCTCATCTTGACATAACGTGACTGACATAAGAAAGATGAGACTTAACATAAGATACCTTAACATTTCTATTAATTACAGAGTATGACCCTTGGGCTTTGCTGGGGGTCTGTGGGGCAGTGATACCGCTTGAGTACTCTGGTAATCAAAGTCCCCACCACAGAGTAAGTCCTTGGATCTGTAACATATAAACCGCAGGTGACAAAAACACAGAAAGACCAAACAGGTGGGAACGCTGACCTCGACCGGCTGTTACGACCAAACGGTTTGGTTTTGCTCCTTGCCAGTCGGGTCGCTGCGCTTTCAGGTCAAAACCCATGAGCGAGCGAGAGCCGCACCTCTGCCTATTCCATTTCCCAGTTCCCCCTGTACCATGTCTGCGTTCTGCTGCAGCCACACCATGCCATAAACCTACACAGCTAATAAGTTTCATTATTTTGGAAACATGTCAAACGCACAGAACAGGAGAAGAGCATGGACTCCATACTGGAGCATTATGTGCCCTCTCTCCGCACCCCTATAATTCTCCTTTTTTGAGGTAGTCTTGGGTTTAAGTAGGTTTAACTGCAACTGGGAAATTTTATCCTCGAATGTCATTTTCTGGCTCATTTAAAACAGTACATTTTAATGACTAAACTGAATTCATTTTAGCTTCCCCCAAACTGGCTAGTGAAGAGGGGGGGAAAAAAGAAAATACACAGTTTTTTCTCTTGGGTTTATACATGCCTGGCAGAATTTGTAAGATATTCACAATTTTGATAAAAATACGACTAATGCAAAAAAATCTTCACATACGAAGCCATTTCTAAACACACAACACATCAACATGTTATATTAATCAGACTGCTTGAAATTACACAAATTGTCTGTGCATAATGTGTGTAAACACAAATTGTCTGTGCATAGTGTGTGTTAAGCCAATCAGCTAGCACAGGTGTACTGCACAACACAGGTGTACTGCACACAGGTGTACTGCACAACACAGGTGTACTGCACACAGGTGTACTCCAGAGGTTCCTCAAGAGCAGGACAGAACACAGCTTTGGGTTCAGAGCGTCCTGCTTAGACAGTACCACCATACGCCTCTTTGGGCTATGAGCAGGGATCATGTCCTCAGGCACGGGTTTTATATTCGGACTTTGAGGAGAAGCATTTAAAGCTGCCATACCTAATATGTCAAAAAAGCAGCCAGACACAAGGCAGACTAACAGGAAATTTTAGCAGGAGAAGTTCTTCTTGGCCCCGCGCTTCTCGGAAGCCCACGACACCGATGATTATTGGCGTATCCAGCAGACGCAGTGCCATGCCTGACATTCGAGCAAAAATAAGCCTGGAAACACGTGATGAGGGGAAACAGGAGCCAAAAACATCCCTGTGGGGATTTCAACATTCTTCAGCCTTTTAACAGAGTCACTGCGTTTGCCACCAAACACTTAGTAAACACTGTACAGGCAACTTCCAAAAATTACACATTAAACATTACATATAAAAAAGAAAAAAAGAAGAAAACACTGAAGATCCATGTCAGGTGTAAACCGTACTAAAAGGAACTTAAGTAAGGCCAGAGCTGGTGCACACGAACAGCATGTGAGCAGCACTACACGGTCCTCGCCGCTGGTTTACCTGAACTTTCAGGTAGCCTGTCGTGTTTCTGGTGCCCGCTCACCTACCGACACAAGGTAACACTTCTGCACCGCTGCAACGCAGACTTGTTCTAAAGGTTATTATACTTAATTCTAAACATAACACTGTGGGCTTATCAAGTAAGCACTTCAAATGTGTAAGTGTGGGGGGTGAAGCGGGTGTGGAACAATAAAGCCATTAGAAGCAGAATCTATGAGGAGGCGTTTGGACGGGTGAGACAGTGGGGTGTAGGTGAGGTTTCACTTCCATTACAAACTGTGTGTGAACAACACGCAAGGCAGAGGTCACGGCGAGGTCAGACATAGGGCCACTGGAGCAGCCGCGATCAACAGTGATCAGTCACGACCAGCAACACTCAACTGTGAGCAGCTGTGAGTAGCAGCGATCAGCTATGAGCAGCAGCGAGTCACTGTGACCAGCAGTGATCAGCCATGAGCAGCAGAGATCAGCAGTGAGCAACAACAAGTAGCCGTGATAAGCAGTGATCAGTAGTGAGCAACAACGAGCAGCAGCACTCAGCCATTAGCAGCAAAGAGCAGCAGTGATCATCCACGACCGGTGGTCAGCCATGACCAGCAGCACTCTGCCGTAAGTAGCAGTGAACAGCAATGAGCAGCAACACTCAGCCATGAGCAGCAACAAGCTGCAGTGATCAGCTGTGACCGGTAGTCAGTCACGACCAGCAGCACTCTGCCGCAAGTAGCAGTGAACAGCAACGAGCAGTGAGTAGCTATGACGCCATTTAACTTTCAGTATAATGGCATCCCTTGTTCTCTCTCAAGTCTGCCTGGCAAAACTTTTTTTCCTCCTAGTAAAATCATGGAACACTCAGCTAGTCTGCCTGGGAAATAAAAATATATATACGCAGTATATATATGCGCACTAAAGTACTTTTTATTAAAATGGTTTATTAGGTAAAATGGAAAAAAAGGAGCAGACTGTTAAATTTGAATTAACAGATGGTCTCATCTGAAGCGCCACACACATCAAGTTTAATCTCGGTTACAGCGCTTTGTGTTTTAACTCAGCGCAGGGATGGGCGTCACTCAAAGACCACTGAGCATTACCCAGGGAGCGCCCCCCTCGTGCCCCCCTCCTCCAGAGTGCCACAATGCAATAGCATTTTTAAAGCTCTTAAAACACTTAAAAGCATATGGATGGGTGGGCGTCTACAACTATCTGCTTATAGGTTAGGTAGGCCAATTAGGCTTAATACAGACTGCTTGCTTGTTTTCCTGACTAATGTCATAGTCAGAGCAGGGAGTTAGTCTTCATTAGCACTGATTTTCTGCTGTTAAGGCGCCTTGCCGCCTGCAGACGTTAATTAGCTTTTGGGCTCAGTATCTGCAGCGCTCAGCTTCTCGCCACCCTGCCTGCAGTGTGTGTTTTCACTGAACTCTGCTACTTCTGCTACTCCTACACACCAAAACAAACCTAGGCCCCGCTGCCGCTCCGACACAGCGAGCGTCGACCCCGTACGATCTGAGCACTGAACCGAACCCATGAAGAAAGGGGGGGAACGACGACAAACGACACGTCACGGCAGCTCCAGGGTTTCACTGCACACAGCAGCATATTAGCACCAGCCAATCCCTGCTGGTGAGCTATGGGTACAAGCTGGCAGAAGCCAGACAGCTACACTGTGCCAGGTAGAAGACTGATGCCCTGCAAAAAAAAAAAAAAAAGGCAAATTCCCCATGATGCATCAGCAACCAGTCTACTGCAGCAGACAGGTTGTAGGAAGCACTGTGTAGGTGTTTTTTTTTTTTTTGGGGAGGGGGGGGTTCTGTGATCAAACTCTATGACCTTGCACACACCTAACATGCTTTCCACACTGGCAGATTCCAGTGGCACCGAACACTCCCACCACCATGTACAGAGCAGGCCCACAGAACACTGCTGCGAGGCATGCATGTCAAAGCAGGGTGGTCTGCAGGGGGTCTGATCTCATACTGCTGAGAACCGTAGCAGCAGACTTCATAAACATGGACTTCTGGACCCACCTGCTAAGGAAGCAGGTGGGCTGTGGTGTCCAGCAGCCAAATGTAAATCTCCCAGCATCACAGCCACACTTCCACAAGCGGAACGCTGACGGCACAAGCGGCTGCACCCCCTCTGTATGTGGACGATACCCACGAGCATCAAAGTTGTGCAGGGGAGGCAAAATGCTCTGGAAGAGGTTCTCATTATCTATGAAATTATCCATGGAAAATTCCCCCCCCCCTTCTCCCTCAGAGATGGTAGGAACCACTGTTAGGTAAAACACTTGGCAGCATTCGCTGGGTCCAGCAGTATTATTTATGGATTCCAAAAAACAAACAAAAAAAAATGCAGCAAAGGAGATGGGGATGAATGCAAGTTTACTGGACAAGAAAAACACCGCTAAAGAGCTAAGTATGACGTTCGAGAATAACGTATAAATTACGTATGGGAGGAAAAACGTTCGACACAAACCCACCTAACCGGTGGTGTTGAAACAGAGGGCCGAGACTCGATTTTGTCAGTCTTCTGCCTCTTGCACCTGGGTCACAGGGTGACAGACGGCCTCAGCGATTTGATTTCACAGCACGCACACACACAGACACACAGATGCCAGCGCAACCAGCAAGTACTTACAAACATGACCCTCGCCAGGTTGAAAAGCCTTGGCAAAAAATCCCAAATTAGCCACAGTTCGCTCATGTCAACAGCGAGCAGGAAGGAACGAGGGGCAGAGGCAGAGAACACGGGAAGTGGCGGCAGAAAGCTGTGCCCCCCACAGAGGGGGAAAAATGTGCCAAGAAGCAACAGGCAAGCCTGGCATGAGAGGCAGAGCCCAAAGTGAGTCCCCCCCATCAGGGCCAACGTGCGACCGTGTCTCACCTGAAAAGCCTCCAGTCGAGATCTGCAAACCTGTGTGGCGGAAAGGCAACGGCGAGCTTGCGTGGAAAGCCCCAGAAGACGAGCGGAGGACTCTTATTACGCATCAGGCCCATAATTCCAAGCTGCCCGGATCTGAGAATTCCACACACTCCGAGGTAGAAGACAAAGACGGCTGCTGATCATGGTCTCTCGCCTTGCCTGAGATGCTCCCTGGTTCTGAACAGGCTGTCCATTTGTCAACACGTGAAACGAGTAATAGAAATATAATAGTAATAAACGTGTGGGCCCACACTGACTGGCCATTTCACTGACAGCACATTACAAGACCTGTTTGTGATGCCTTCAAGGAACCAGAGGCTGGAGCATTTACAAAGATAAGTGCGTCTAGAGATGATTACACCGTCTCAGACAGCACTGAAAGAAACAAATAGCCCTTAAAGTTATAATCATCCTTACTAGTCTTCATATCTAAAACAACAGGCCTGTCAACGATGCCATTTTCTTTAGCAAACAGTTACATTAGGACAGTGTTTATTTGCTAAACAACCCTATTATTGAAAACAAATTTGATCGACAGAATAGTTAAAACAAAGGTGGGATTTAGAGCCGAAAATTTATGTTCGGTACTCGAGATCATCTGTCACCCTTATGAGACCGAACCCTGCAATCATCTTATCATAAAGTCAGTCCCATTTGTTTTTTTTTTTTTTGGGAGGGGGTGAGGAGGGGGAAAGAAGGCCTGCAATTTGTAGCTGGTTTCACATTCAAAATCATTCACTGCTGTAACACATTTTCAAAACAATGTCTGAAACAGAAGAATCACCTGAATCGTGGTGGAACAGCCAAGCACTTTTAGCTGAGACTGACCTTACTGAAATCTCTTTGTCTGTGGACAACTAAGTGCTTACCAGCTGTGTTCAGGAAATGTAACACCTGTAACTCTGCCAGGTGGGGAGCACCATGTGGGAGAGGTGCCCCGATTTTTTTTTTTTTTTTTTTTTTTGGAAGGGGGGGGGAGCATGGATGCTTTCAGAAACATTGGTTCACTTCTCAAAATTAAATTCATGTGGCTCCACATTACCGTGGATGGCTATAAAAGGACCCTTGGGTGGTGAAGGGGGTAGTTGAACACACAGTTCCCTCACAAGGGACGAAGACATTCCTGACTTGACCCTCCCTACCCCAAAATACCCCACCAAGAAACCACCACCCCAACACCACTTTAATTTGTACCTGGAACATGACCAGAGAAAGCATTACACCACTCTATAGAGGACTCCAGATGACTGCGTGAAGCACCCACAGAAGCAGCAGGTGGACCTCCCATGGAGTATCATAGGCCATCCTACAGGGGACGTCACAAGCATCTTCCAGTGGTCCTCTTAAGATGTCAAGGATATGATGTCCAAAAATAAAAACCAGAATCAGTAAAATCAGACCTGAGCTCTCATCCAGCATCCCAGCAACCACGCCTCATCTCACATGGGTTCTGTCAGCCCAAGGCACGATGTGGCAACCTTACAGATCCAACAGGACGTGTCCTTGTTCAGGACTCCACAGGATGGCAGTGACCATCAGCAACAGACACTGAGACTCATTGGTAGAGACCTTCCTAATTATCAATTTGTCAGGGAGCATTAGTAGAGACGGCATCTCGGGGGGGAGGGGGACAAACGCACCCTCGTGCTGCCCACCCCGCCTTCTCACCCGTCAGCTTCCACTCGCCTTCCGTGCCTCGCTAATGAGCCCAGACTACCCTGAAATGTTGCTAACCTCTCACGTCCACCAAGGACCTGAACCGTGGCTGCCAAAACGTTTCCAATTTCCAGCGACAAGGTGTTTCTAGACCTCGGTCTACTGTTTTTTTTATGCCAAATCAATCCAAAAGCTCTAGTGGCACACAGACGTCGCCTGCCGCAAGTCTGACCGGACACCATGCAAAACAAAGGCTTCCGTACATGAGCCGTACTCACCAGCTTTCCCGAGGAGCCAACGCTGGCTGCTAAGTGACACAATACACAATAATCGGAGGCAGGTCCCTCCCCCATCTTTTCAACAAAACTCAAGCCATGGCTTGTGAGAACGTCCTTCCCTTTTATGGGTCTCTGTACATGCTTACACTGCTCTGGCCTCAATCACAATTCCGTGCTGCACGTAGGTTACTGGGAAAGGCCAATACAGGTGCAGAAGCATCATTCAGCTCCGCGGAGCCACTTCACTGAGCGTGCAGTGCCCTTCTTACAGCAACCATCAATCATCCAAACACGTCAGACACACCCTCGCACCGTACATCCTCCTGCCTCCGCAGACTCTTTGCCATTATCCAGTTCAATCAGTCTGCTGAAGATAGCCTCAGGACTGTCATGGCAACGCACAGAGTGAGCCAAACCCACCGAAAACAAGGTCTTTCAGCCCAAGACCTGCCCAGCGTAAACCCATGAGGCGAACTAGAGATTCTAAAATCCGTTGCTTATGTGTGCTTTGTTGCTAGGACCTCTTATGACTATTAGACTCAGTTGTTTAGTCTCCCTCTTAAGATCTAGAGCATCTTTCTAGCAGAGTCCAGTATTTTTACGTGCGGGACCCTTTGTTATGTTTTCCCCTGATGTTGCAAAGTTCATCCAAGCATAGTTCCTGTGCTTGTGTGCTGTCAACGAGGCAACCGGGATGTGGACAGGAGCTGGTGAAATTGGTGTTTATGGGGAACTAATCACAGTGACACAAAATATTTTAACCATATTTTAACCACAAAACACACACGAAGAGGAATATGAATGTACCCACACACACGCACATGCACACACACCTCTAAAATCAATAAAAGGACTGGGCAAGAGAATATTGAATGGCATTAACAGAGGGTTTGTAAATGACCCCTCTCAGTAACTCTTCTCAGTGTCAGGTATGAGGACAGGGATTAGGTCACTTTAAGAAGGGATAATCCATGTTTTGCCGTTCAAGGAAAATTGCCCCCAAGTAAAAGATTCTTAGTACAAAAAGTTAAATTCTGCGCTTAATCCTCAAAGCTTCTTAAGGTCCCCCCCCCCAAAATTACGCCTAGCGAGCTCCAGGCCTGTCACTGTGCGTTTGGACGCTCCAAATGGTTCTTTTTATAATATGCGACTCTACTGACCTGCTACATGTTCAGATCACAAAACCAAGTCTCATCTGCACAAGATGCTGAAGTCATTCGGCAAAACAAAACAAGAGGTGGTGCTGCTGAGCACTGAGGTACAAAGGTGGGTCCCCCTTCCATGCCGTCTGGACACCTGCCGCGGCCACGAGAGAGGCAGCGTCCCACCGGAAAGGAGAGATGTGCAGGAGAGAATGGCAGCTAAGGAGGAAACAAGAAAGAAAGCAAAAAGAAACAGAGAGAGAGAGAGAGAGAGAGAACAGACAGGGAGGAGGGAGGCATGGAGGATGAGTCCACCATGTCCACTGTGCATAGGTTAGCAGCGATGTCACACACTTTTCATGTCATTCCAACACAAGGAGAAGGAGGGGTGGGAGCAATCAGATTTTACTGTAAAGTCACAGGCTGGCATGTTTGCTCCACGCACACACACGTCTGAGGGCGTGTGAGGTCAGTGGTTGGGGAGAAAGCCTTTTTAAGCATCCTTGTCCCCCATGTCCCCCAGCAGTGAAGCAGCTGCATGCCAGGCACCCCCCATGCAAGCCAGCCAAAAACCCTGAAGAAAATGTGCCTTTCAGCGCAGTACAGTGGAGCCGTCTGCAGGGCACCTGTACACATTACACGGTCAGACACAGACAAACAAACCCACAACACTGCAGCCGCACAAGACACCCGCGGGAAACCGGAGTGCTTGCTCCGACCTCCACGCTCCCACACCTGCGCATCCATCTGCACAGCACGCAGTTGCGCATATCGATGCATCTGCACAGTGTGCATCGCTCTGCATCGACGCGCTTTGCACGCATCAGCGCAAAGCCTGCACCTCAGCTCTTTAGACCGGTCACTGAACACGCACGTGTCGGGTAATCTTCTAGCGCCTTAACGTTAAATTTGGGCGTACATAAAAACAATTCAAATTAGGACACGCTTGTGGGCCAACATGAAGGAAGGAAGCACTGATTTTGGGGCGGTTCTGTTACTGCTGCACTCCCTGCCCAACTCAGCTCATCTGACACCACCAGTCCAGACAGGCAGCGCTGGCCGATGTATGAGGTCATCGTGATGAATTCAGAGCAGCCACAGGACAGTAAATACAAGCTCTGAACAGCCTGCTTTCATTGAAAACAAGTGACACAGGGGGAAAAAAAGCGAAGGATAAAAGATGCTACAGATTTACACGTGTCCATGTTCTTCTTCAATACACCACAGGAGGCCTGGTTCACAGCTATGCCTCACAGCTGTAGTTAACAGGAAGACGCACAGTTTCAGCTTTAAGTAGACTCTTAACGTCTAGCCAAAGGAAGACCTTATAGGAACGAGGCATTGATGAACATCATTAAGGAGAGATGCTCAGCTCCCAGATGTTGGAATTTCATGCAACGCAGTGGCACAGCAAAAACATCTTCTCTAGTCTTTTTCACTCCTCGAAGGGCTGCTTAAAGACCTTTCGAGCCAACCGATGCTCAGAGACACTAGGGCTTCCTGCTATGACATTCACATGCTCTTCCCTCTCATGGCTCGAAACGTTTTGAGCTGCTATTTTTGTTTTCTGATGGCGGAAAGTGACTGACGATCTCCTGACTGATACAATAACACAGGCTTGACTTGTGGGGTTACTTTAAAAGTTAAACATGAGACAACTTGAGTGTGTCTGTGTGTGGGGGGTTGGGGGCAGGGACTTTCTGAAAACCAATTTAAGGCACGGCTGTCTGCACGTGTTTGGATGAGGTCGGGCACCACTAAACAGCTTAGCCTTTGAGAACCGCCCTTCCAAAACATAACATGTGTTCTCTCTCAGGTCGTGTTACCTCCTGCGGCCCTAAACCTCACCACACAGAGCTAATTGCAAGTCCCTGGAGATGTTCATCACTAACAAATGGGGGCCAATGTGTAATGAATGTAACAAACTTTTCAAGGCAAGAAACAGTCTTTATATTACATAAAAAAAAACCTGAAAAAAAATCTAAGGCTGTAGCTGACCTGCGTTCAGTTTCAGCGTCTACAAAACTCCGACAAATGCTCAGGATTCTAAGCTCATGCAGTCTGCTAAAACACCAGAAATAAATATACATACAGGACCTCCGAGACTTCTTACAGGGACACTGTCTTAATAGAGTTCCAATACTTCAATTAAAATTAAATGGCAAATAAAATATGAACATAAAGCAGGGATTCCATTTAAACCCTCCATGGGTAATTACGACAGGTTCCTCTTCAGAAAACAAATTGGTACTTCAATGAAAGCTACCGCCTCATTGTAAAATAATTGTGAGTTCACATTAATAAAGACGAGGCACTGCCAACTGCAGGAATAACTGCAAAGGAAGCCCGTCTCTCTTCATCTTTCTTCTAAGCCAGAGCGTGGAGAAACTGCAGAGTGTTGCAGGCATCCTCCTAAGTGAATGCTGTGCATGCACACGAACACACACATGCCTCTTGTGCATAATGTGCAGCTCTACCCCCCCTCCCCAAACCACCCTGCTAAGAGCTGTCATCAAGTCAGGCGTCGAGATACCATGGATGAGGGTATCCATGACAACGTGCAGCAGCTGAGGCAGCCAAAGTTTTGCTAGAGGGGCGCGCGCACACACACACACACACACACACACACACACACACACACACACACGCACGCTCGCTCAAGAGGAAAGTCAGTGTGTGAGTCTGGTACTGGTCTCTGTTGTCCCGGAGATACAGCCCTATGTGATGAGTCCAGTCAGCCCAGGCCGCAGGGTCACCCAGGCCTCAGACACACAGCATCAGACATGGACACTCCCAACAGTCCGCCGCGATCACCCCTCGTCCCGTCACATTTTCCAAACACCCTCACGCATACACCTGCATCTCGAACCGGACTGTGATATTTTTGTCTCGAGCTGTGCTGAAAGACGTGTCACGCACGTAACGAGGGCACCTCAAGCCCAGGCAGCTGCAGCTTACGCAGTTCTCACACAAGACGACTGTCCCGTCAATTTGAAGACCCAACTCCCCCATTCTATGGCAAGTAACCAATCTGTCTTCCTGACAACTGAGGGCTCCCAGCATAGCAGAAAATAAGGTGCTGTCTGTGCCCTGTCCCCGCCCCCCCTACACACACACACACACACACACACAATTTATTTACAACACATTATTTTATGACATTCATTAACACACACAGCACACACAGTCAGGATCTCGCATCAGTAGGTTCTGTGCCATACCTCTGTACTACATAACGTTTGTACATAAACACAGGTGATAGCACCATTTCAAATCCTGAAGACCTTTTCCATCTGAATATGTGTAAGGTAATTTAATATTTGTGGGGGGTCTCTCCGCTGGTTCCTGGAGCCCTGTGTGACATGTCTGTGTGACAGCAAACACAAAAAGTATACTGGCACCCACAATGGAAATTATTAATTATTTTATATAAAAAAAGGCATCCACCATACCGTATGTTACCAAAATGACACAATTTATGTATGTGTCTAATTATGAAGACAGAAGAGCTCAGAAGCACTGCCATTAACTCCTTATGTTAATCCACATAACCCCTGAACACAAGGTCCAAAAGCCCAGAATACAGGAAAACCGTCAGAAAACTATTTTCTCATCTTGATGTTACAAGTTAAATTCGTGTTCTTAGCTGTGGGCTTCAGAAGGAACTTGAAAAGCATCATCAGAAAAGCAAACAAATGGATAAACTTTGAGACCATTGAAACTACCTTCTCAACACTGAAAACATTGCATCTTGATTTTCTTACATTTTGCCCAGTTTTTGGAATTTTAATTTCTCAGCTCACTGGGATAAATTCCCCACACAAAGTAAAAAAAAAAAATCCTACAAAATGGAATAACAAGGCTAGTTTAATTAGAAAATGGATCAACTGCTTTTGACTTCTGAAATACTTTTTCCGCACATTATTGAGAACAAACCACAGACCTCATACAAGAGCTGCAGTTTGCCAGTCAGATAAAGGGACAGCCGGGCATACACTAACATCACAGCTTACACAGCTAAACAGTTCTACGTTCCCACGTCCACCCCCCCCCCCGGGCAATAGCTACTAAATGGTGTATCGATTGCATGCTGACTACCGTGGGGGGGGGGGGGGGGGCACCAAGTTAACAAAAAAGGTTCATAACATGAATTAGGAAAAACTGCATCAATATGCAAGAGAGCTGCGCTTTGATTAGGGAGAAGAAAATTATATGAACTCCTCAAAAATGCACTCCATATTTTTTTAATCAGTGGATTTAGAGACTCTTGATAGCATGTGAGAACACGATTTGTGGTCTTTAATTAAGTCAACCAAACCATCATGGCCAGCATGTGGTACAGATGACAGACATTCAATATCGGGGACCGGACACAAGTCAAAGGTATACAGGGTGTAAAAAACCCAGTCATCCATATAGAGCAGTGTCTGAGCTTTTGGCATGTATTTAAAGCAAAACACTTCACTGACACTGCAAGTGTCGGAAGTACAGTACATAAACATCTGAAACAATTGTACTTCAGAGAATAAGTATTTTCTTTTACTGTGCCTCTAAGTTTAAAATATTTTAATATTTCATGTGCAGACATCTCTGGTTGCCGTGGGTTTTGCCCACAGAAAGAAAAAAACACAAACTGTGGCAACCATGAGTTTGTATCTCTGGCCTGAACAGAATCGGGCAAATCCGGAAGGTTCTTCCGGCAGCGCCTCACAGTATGCGGAACGCTGCTGCAATCGCTCAGGGCTGGCACAGACAGCGGGCATCAACAAGCGGTACCGCGTCTGGCCGTTTTCCAACCTGCGGTAGTCGATAGAGTGAGCTGGAGGAAGTCGTGTCCTCGGGGCATGGGGAGGTTTCACATGGCCCCGGTCAGCGCCGTGAGATGGCACCTTTGTTCTGCACATCTAACAACGCGTGCTGATAGGTCCACAAGTGAAACGCCCAGATTTGTTAAACCTATGCTCTTTGCCCTCCCCCCAAACAACAGAACACCGCTGCGTTTTTGGCCCCGCCCCTCTCCTCCCAAAAGAGCTGCTCTACTTCTGACTGTGCGCACACACGTGTGTACTGCTTTCCAATAAACACGGTCCCGAAGCTAGCCGATCAACCTGCCGCTGCATTACAAAACAGCAAATCATGCACCCTCTCCATAAGAATGAGCTTCATTATTACGGACAATTGGAAGATATATGAACAGCAGTGCCAGCAGAGGCCCCGGGAAAAGCAGGTAAGCTTTATTCATAACCCTGAGGAATATAAGACCGCTTCCGCAGTGGGTCATTACAGAGCCCATCAAAACCATCTCTCCCAATCGCCTCTCTGAAGATTCTGCCTCTGCATAGCCCATTAGTAGTAAGGGGAAAAAGAAAAAAAAAAAATCCAATTCACTGCAACGACTCCTTACGGGTCGCCGGGGAATAAATTACTGCAGCTACAATATGTAAAGCAAGGAGTAACAATTAAACCTTGACTAACAAGCTTTTAAAAAGCGGGCAGGAGATTCATAATCTCGCACTAATAAGGTTACGCAACGTGCATCACGTCGGCTACCTGTACAGGGTGCAACAATAAAGCCGGCTCACCTTCTGAAGAAAGAAAAGAAAACAGATTAGGGCGCTAAGCACATAAATAATGCTAACAGCACCATCCCTGGCCTGGCCTCTTCAATAATCAATAGGCCCTCACTGTGGGCCATACGCAAACCAATTTGGCGCAGAGGTCCTCTGCGTCGCCACTGTCTTTGGAGGGAAACACACCAACACGCTGGGTACAGTTCCACCATTTCTACTCCCTCCCCCCCGGCCTCGTCAAAGCACGCCTGCGGCAGCGTGAGTTCCTTTGGTACCCATGCGAAGAGCTCTTATGGCTCCATCTAATTGAAAATGAAAAGGAGAAAGCATGTCTGAACACCATGTCGCCCCTCCTCTCTGACTGCGGCATGGCTAAGGCAAGGGGAACGTCTCCATCGGATGCATCTTCTTCCATTGCCTTCTCCGTGCCTACCTCCATGCTCTGGGCTTACTTAATCTCCTGCTTTATAACTCTTTCAAAGCCAGGCCCTCACTGAACTGCTGGGGGGGTGTGGGGGGGATAAAGTCAATTCAACTGCACCTATGGCCTATGACTAATTTATTGCTACCAAGCTAACCTCAGTTAAAAAAATTTTACAGAACTGTGGTATCACTGCTGTTCTTATACAATTATGTATTAGTCAAAAAAAAAAACCTTATTACACCAAGCAGCACACTAGCACCAGTAACAGAGACTGGAAGCACAGCTAGGTGTCTGACAGTTTAACAAACGCTCATTGATTTGCGCTCTGGGCTGGAGCACTCTGCAGCCCTGCGCACGGACGTCCGTTTCGGTCTCAGGGAGAGCGGTAAGCAGCGGAGTGCCCTCTCTATGTGCCGACAACATTGAAAATTACAGGATCAGCATTTCGTTTCATTAGCATTACTTGTATGAGAGTGGATCGCCTGCTTAATGCGGCGCCGGCTGCGGGAACGCAGGCTGGGTCTTTAAAGACAGACGCGCCTCTCTCCTGATGCACGTTTCCCCAGCGTGACTAATCACACACCCCCGCTGATGGATTTAATTCCCTCAACTCTCGAGAGATGCACTCATCACCATCCCCACCCCCTGCTCCGACTCTCTCCACTCTCCTCAACCCCCTCCCTGAAATGTGTGAAACTCCAGAGTACCTCCGTGCACAAGAGCACCGATTTTGGTTAAGCCTATCCAGCTAAATCAGATTTGCCTCAATGCATCGAAGGTATACACTCGAGAAATTTTTTTTTAAACAGCAAGGCCCGACAACAGGAACGTCCTTAAGACGGTCAAGGGAGAGATTTCTGAATAATGGATGCTGATGAACCTACAGGTGGACAGATGCTTTCACTTAGACACGAACACCAATATTCCCACTCAAAGTCTTCACATCAGCCCAGAAAAGTAATGTCTTCCCTGTCTGAGCACCTAAGTCACAAGCCCCTAACCTATAGAGCATCCACCCAACAAACATCTCTAAGGCCCTCTATCCTGAAACGTGACACACCTGTCCGTGAGGTGGCATGCCGGAAAAGGTCATGCCCTGATGCTTCTGCTTTAGGAGCACCACGTGTTTCCTCTCGTCGCTCAGGTGGGCCGCCTGGCCTGGCATCTGTCCCTGGGCCTGAGCAGACACCGGTGCTTGGCCTGCCCCTTGGCCTGCAGGCATCTGCATGTAAGGCATGGCGGCGCTCTTGGCAGGGTTGGCCACGGGTGGCGCCGACCTCTGGCCCACGTGGTCCATGGCATTGAAGTGGCTCAGGGGCTTAGTGTTGCTGTAGGACAGCAAGCCCGCTTGCTGCTTGCTCAAGGCATTCTGGCCCACACTGCTCGTCTGCTGCTGGTTCATCATGGGCATGTGATTCTGAGGGAGGTAGCTGTTCAGTGCAGCCTTCTGAGGGTTGCTCCCCATGGCAGGCACCATTTGGTTCTGGGTGTTGAAGGCCTGTGGGTAAATCATAGGGCTATTTGGCTTGTCCGAATTGAAAGGCCCACCGTACGGACTGGTCGGAGGTGCGGCCGGGGACCAGCTGGCCGTCTGCGGCTGCTGCTGCTTATGCTGGCTGAGCTTAGCCCGCTGTTGGGCAGCCATCTGCTTTAGCTGCTCAGCAGGAGACAGTTCTGCAGCAGACTGGGGCATGGAAAACGCGGCGCTTCCACCTTGTCCCGAAGCCCCGGAAGGTCCAGAAGAAGACCCAGAAAGCATCCCTGAGCCAGGGTTCATTATAAAACCATTCCCTGGCCTGGAAGGCTGAGTCGGAGCCTGACCTGGAGGTTGAGGTGACTGAGCAACACAGTTAGCGGGAGATCCCGATGGTACACCAAGTACCGGGGCCTGCTGTAGCTGTGGTTGCTGAGGTGGGGTGTCAGCAGCTCCTGGGCCAAACTGTGCACCCGAGGCAGAAGGCTGGACCTGCGGGGACCCCGCAGATAGCTGGTTGTTTTGAGGAGGGGGTGCAGGAGGGGGTTCTTGAGGGATGGGCGTTTGTACGGCTGGTCTTGTAAACTCCGCTTCCTTCTTGTCCTCAAAGTCCTCATTGAAGAGGTCGTGCATGTCGTCCTCGGGCACGGTGTTGGCCAGCTCATCGATGAGCTCCTGCCACTCCTGGTCATTGAGGTTGATGTCAGAGAACAGCTTGTTTTGGTTAGAAAGTGAGGTGTCCGAGGATTCAATGCCCGCCGGGTCGTCGAGCGACTCCTGTTTCTTGTCCTTGCTTTGGAGAAGCCCGAAGCCTTCATCCAAGTCGAGCGCGCCGTTGACCTGGACCTTAAGGTCTGCCAAACCACCGTTCTTCCCCCGATTGTCAGCCCGGCCAGGCGCGTGCAAGCCACTGCTGTTAGCATTTGCCATCGGAAGCTGTGGCTTGACGTCCATTTGGTTAAGAGGTGAGACGGCAGGCACTGGGGCAGCACTATTGGGCAAGTTGGCCAACGAGTCCATACCTCCTGCAGTACTTTCCTTCCGTGCCCGTTTTGTGTTGGGAGAAAAACCCCCATCGCAGATTCCATTTTGCTCCCCGTTTATAGGCGAGCGAGCACTATCAAGCTTCCTCTTCACCGTCTCCTGAAGCTGGAGAGAGAAAAAGGGGAAAAAAAAAAAAAATGAGTGCCACATATTCATAACCATACTATGCACTTTCACTCCATCCATTTAGTATTCATGCTAAGTTCTCACACTTAAAGGGCTGGCTGGGAAAGGTCCTCTTAATCAATGCACCTTAAATTCTGTAAATTTTTCAAGGACAGGGAAGACAAAAGAGAAAGAATGTCTCTAAAAAGAGCAGCAAAATTCTTGATATCGTGATGCAAATCAAAGGCTTTATACACAGAGCATTGTCAAAGCACTACAAACTGACATGGTTCACAAAGGCAATGAGGTACAGTCACCACGATCTCTACAGTCGTGCGTCATTTTCTAGTCATGGGGGAAAATATATGGGTTCTCCATTCAGCTTAGACACACACCACATGGCAGGAACAGAGAAGGCAACACAAAAAATGTACAACCGCACCCATTATGACTATAATGTACAAATCAGGCACATCACAGGGCACGAGGAACACACCTTCAGCCTGTTCCTCCTCTGGGCAAAGCTGTTGTGCGTTTACTTTCTCTGTCTCCGTTCCAAAAAGAATTTTTGCGCAGCACGAACAGTTCGATAACTACAGGCTGTTAACACTTAATCATTATCTATGGAAAAAGAGAAAAACGGCAGAAGGAATCCTTGCTGGGGGAAAAAAATGACAGTTGACGAATCTTCATTGTTCACACTTCAGCAAGCTCTTATTACACCACTGTCTCCTGCTTAATTCCTCTTAGTAATTAAATCGGCTCAGCACTGGCTGTCAGGAGCCAAGCAGCCACCAACGCAGCTCTGCTGAATGCACGCACTGCAACCAGGGTACCTCTGTAGCCAGATGTGACACACCTGGGCAGACAGGGAGGCGAGACAAGTGAGCGGTCCCCTGCAAAGGGACAACAGACCTGGCAACCGTAAACATAGATTGAGGATTTCAACATCCATTTTACTCCAGGGACCAAGCATCACAATGTGAAGATCAACTCTGAAAGCAAATTCACAGATTACAGACCCCCAACGGTATTGAACTCAAGCACATCTACTCTACAACATGTATATACTTTACCCCGCTGCCACCTTGAACATTAAGGAGGACATTTTGTGTGATTATAATCGTAAAATACCTCTGCAGCACCTACAGGGATAGTCGACTGTACAACAGCATCATGTTTAAACCCCGTCACCCAACCCCACCCCAAACGTGTCACATGTTCATCAGTTTATTTCAACAGAGTCCATGACCCAGCACTCTCAAGATGTATCTTAACTCACGGCTTTTCCGCCTTCCACACGCCGTCAAAAAGGAGAAGACTCCTTTGACCACACCGGACTGCGTTAGCATTATGCAGCTGAAGAACTGAGCCGGAAACCCTGAGCACCTGTTGCTTTTTATGCCAACTCCGGTGCATATATTCTAATGAATTCAGAGCCAGGCAGCAGGAACAATGGTGAGCTACCGACGCGACTGCTGCAGTCAAGCCGGCCTTTCCAGCTTCTGTAGTCGCTCTACCCAAGCCGATCACCAAAGGAGAGTTTTTCACGATAAATATTTTAAAAGCTGTGACGAGCATCTCAGCGGTCCGCTTGAACAAAGACCACCGTGCCGGCCCCGGCGTCTCCCGCACTGATCGTCTGCGGTGATTACGTTGCAGGTGAGCTCATTAAAAGGGCACTCAGTTACAGTGCAGCGACATCCTGAGCGTCACATCTTATTGGAGGAACATGGACCCTCCATCTCCCTTTAGAAGGAGAGAATTGCCTCCCCACCTACTAGGAGTACAAACAACAAAAAATAAAACGGAGCTGTGGCAGGCACTTTAACCCCTTCCCTGCCAAAACCCCGTAGATGGGCCCATCTGTAAATAAGACAGCTTTGGTGTTTACCAAGCAAAGGTGCTGTAAATTAACCATCGACAATCAGAAATCAAGAGCGAGTCCTTACAGGTATGCTTTTTTCTCTACACAAGATTTATTCATTAATTTGCCTCCCTGTTGCAGCAAGGTGTCTTACATGTGGATCTGTGGCACCCCGTGAATTTCTGAAGCACTTATTGGGTCATAAAGATGACTACTCATTCTGTCACTCCTCTCCTGCCAAAAGAAAAATAAACCTAAAAATCTAGAATCTGGCGTTCTTTGTCAAGACAGTGTGGCAAGGCGCAGTTCTTTTCAGAAAGATTGTCTCCCCTCCCTGTTCTCAAAGCTGGGATAGTTAATCATTTATAACGTAATAAATTCCCACGCTTTCCAATATGCTTGCCGGAAAAAGTAGGCAGGCGCTGGACCTCAAAATGCGATCACCGAAGTCTCATCGTGTGCCGCCATGCTGATCCCCTGCGGTGAAATGCAGACTCTCATTAAGGTTCTTTCTGGGAAGCATGCTCAGCGCCAGCTCTCGGCGATGCAAAGCAACATGAAGCAGCCGCAAAAGAGGCAACAGGACACCATCTTCACAACAGCATACACACATTGGTCACATCCCATACAAGCTGACAGGATTTTACCATCACAGAACAAGTGGATGACAGACACCCTCCTCAACTGACGTTGGCCACCTAGTCTGCAGTGCCAATAAAACCGCCCGTTTATGGGTGGCATGGGGAAAAAGAAGGCCAGGCGTCTGAGACATGAGGGCAATGGGGGCAATGGGAAAGCCCTTCAGACTGAAGGCAGATCTTACATGTGACTAGCAGAGATGTTTTTGCTCCATAAACACACCAACAGCAGACACTTATTTGTCAAAGGGGTAGGGGGGGATGACTGCCAAGGTGCTGTTGTTATGGCAACCCCCTGCTGTACTGCCACAAGCAGCCCCTACCATCCCACCTGTCCACACTGACTGCAGTGGACAGCCACACCAAAAACACAGGAAATGACCAGTCAATTTCAAACTGATCCACTGTAAACAGCCTGCCTCGAACTCCACCCCCAAGCCCCGCCCCCTTTACACAGGATGCAAATAAGTGGCTTTTAGCAAGTCTCTCCATAACAAACCAAAAAATGTGATCCAAGCAAAACAATTCCTTTATTTATTTCCTCTCAATGGTAATTACTGATCTGTGCATATTTATGGGTATGTGTCAGATGGCTTTTAAAACAGGCTAATGAATAGCTAAAACCTTCAGACAATACATGGTGGATCATCAGTGGGGGGTCAAAATTAAAAGCCTTATAGTTTCATCAGAGCCTCTCAAAAATGTCTAATAAGAAAAGTTATCCTCGCAAAGGTTATAATGTTGGACAAAAGTATTTAGAGCTCCTTAACATATAATAACGTCCACACAAAGACAGATAGCATATTTTATAGAATGTGTTACTAGTAATTAAAAAAAAAAAATCATTAAAATGGCTGTGACAAAGGCAATGCTCTGAAAACAACAGAAACAGGGGCCATACACGTGGACCGGGGCCGGTCGAACAGCGTGTACCACAGGGCTACTGCGGAGTAACACAAGGATTGAAGGAGACCTTGCGGGTCTCAAATTCCACTGGTGAAAAGGACTGTGTCTGTTGCACGACCCTCGAAGGCCCTGGCTACACACACCCTTAAGACGGTGCTCAAAACCACTCCCTGCCAGGGACTGTCAGCATCTTTTACCACAAGCTCTTCTGCTAACGAAAAGGTTTCCAGAGTGTGCAGGATTCCTTAATAACTGAAGACGGCTGCCTTCTGCGATATTAAACATTGTCACCATACAGCTGTCTTGAGACACACGTGATTCACATCCTTCAAAACAACTAATTAGTATAAAACTGCTCTCTGTCATCATGGTTTGATGGTTCATCAAAAACCAGATGAGGGTTAAGTCTTTCAAAACCAGGGAGGAGCAAGGATGAGAGAGAGAGAAAGAGAGAAACAAAGAGAGAGAGAGACAGAGAGACAGAAACAAAGAGAGAGAGAGACACAGAAACAAAGAGACAGACAGACAGACAGCTTCTGTCCTTACTGAAGAACAGGTGACAGGCAGTAGCAGTGGGCACCTGCCGAGCACTGACCAGGCATCAGGCTTATGAAAAATAAGTTTCCAATTTCCACATAATCGTCTAAGTTGAACTGTAAGCCATAACCTCACAGACAGGGACTGCAGATGCCTGGCAGACAGTGCTCACCAAAGCAGCCTCAGCTGTGGACAAACAGCAGGGAGTGGGCGCATGGGGACATGGGGAGCAGCCTGTATTTGTCAAACCTTGCTGAATACGATGGAAAAACAAACATCACCCTCTGTGTAGCCTAATTCACCGGCCCTCAAGCACGGCTGCAATTTCACTGTTCTGTCGTGATTTGGACCATTTTTGGACCTAGTGCTGCTCTACTGCAGGGCTCAAATTTGTCCACCCTTGTCACACAATAAGTAAATTCCATTAAAGCACCCTCACACGTGCTAATAAATATATATTTACACAAACATACTTAAAACACTTAAACTACACACAATGCCACCGCCCCAGCTACTTGCCAAACACCATGAGGTGTTTTATGCAAACACTTTTTCTGATGACTGAGTCAACACTTCCTGGACCAAGGCAGGAAGTCCCACCTTTGTGCGAAGCACTGCGTATGTTCAGAAGCAACTGCCAGACCTTATCAGCGGGCAACCAGTTCTCCCCATACAGCCTAGAATAAATCATCTGTGACACTTGCAAGGTTTTACGTGCCGTCGATGTTTTGTTTACGCAGACTTCGTCATCGTCTGTATAAACTGAATTTACAACACCAGACGTCCTAATGACTTCTCAAATCCAGTGTTCCCACTTTAACAGGCAGACTAATTCCACACCTCCAGCAGACTTGTCATCTTGACCCCCCTCCGTCCATGTCAGAACCCGTTCACAGGTGACAGGAACGATCCAGTCTCCTTCCTGTTTACCGTGTCTTCTTCATGGCCTCCTTTGCCTTGACATTTTTGGTCCTTCTGAATTCCTGCTGCTCAGCCCTACCCACTAGACTGTGAAATTAGCTCAGTTAATCAAACATGACTGCTACCGGCAGTGGCAGAGGGACCCACAAAATTAACTAAACAACAGAAGAAAAGACAAAATGAAGAACATTTCCCGTTCTTGGTCTCTAAGAGATAACTGAAATTGTATTAAACCGATGCAAATCAGAAAACACCAGCTGCCCATGAATTCTCCAGCTGATGTGTTAGGGCCTGATGTTCAGGATTAGAACTAAACAAAACAACAGTAACACAACATGCAAAACAGCACGGCACCAAACGCCCTCGTAAACCGTTCCACGGCGTGCACTAACAAGGGTGACACTTGGAACAACGGCCACAATGCAAAATGCCAATGGCTGGCCTGTAACCAGGGCAACGCGAAGGTGCCGAGCATTGCTCTTCATCAAAACCCACGAGGACGACGGGGAACGAGGCACGTCCTGATCGAAATTCAAACCTTGGGGCGACCTTGGAACAGCAAAGAGTTCAAAGGGCGAGATCTCACTGCCAGTCCACGACCTGCTGCCCATCCGCAATGGTAAACACGGGGCAGAAAAGTGCCAACGAAGCACTATCAGTTACCACATTAGCATGTGTGCTCACCGTGTTGGTGTAATGAGTTTCTAATGGGCTGCCTGTGTCGCGTCCTACAGTCAAACAGCCAAATTGTTTGGGAGGTGAAGGAAAAGACATAGTCTCTGATTAAACACTGTTTAATGCCAGACCCACCCCACTGCATTTACCAAATACGCCTGCACCCCCCCTCCCACTCTGCCTGTTTCCACGGAGGCTGCCGTAGTGAACGGCTGTTTAAACATGAACTCTGTTTGCGCTGTGGTGGCTGACTGCATGTTAAACACCATCCCTGAAACCCTACGCCAATCCGATATGGGGCCCCCACCACCCCGAGGCAATTACAACACAGGCACGGGGTCAGAGGAGGTGGAAGCAACCCAGGGAAAGACGCTCAAAACAAAACAGAAAAAAAACGTAAACCCTAATCACAATTATATCAATAACAGTTGGTAACATCATGGACCATAAGACAGCATCGTGGC
Source organism: Chitala chitala (assembly GCA_025773905.1). Taxonomy (NCBI): domain Eukaryota; kingdom Metazoa; phylum Chordata; class Actinopteri; order Osteoglossiformes; family Notopteridae; genus Chitala; species Chitala chitala. Next base: position 971,517 of record JABJVR010000013.1, on the reverse strand, counting down.
TTTAGAGCCCATGGATGTGAATGTAGTTCCAACCCCGACAAAGGGCGTGTAGCGTGTGCTCCCCGTGTTTATGTGGGTTTCCTCTGGCCGTTCTGGTTTCCTCCCACAAAACCGAGGCTCTCGCAGCACAGATGAACTGGCAGCTCCAAGCTGCCATTAATGTGTTTTTGTGCATGTGCCCTGCGGCAGCCTGGCTTCCTGTCCGCAGTGGAAAGCTGCCCCGAGCTTCCTGCGCAACGGTGCCCAGAAATTTATAAACTGCAAATGAAACCATTTTAAAAAACGCACACACGATGGACTACTAAGTAGTACTAATGCTGCTACTTTACCTGAGCGAGACTAAAGTGATCTCTTTGTTTTACACACATATATCCAGATGTTTTACTGAGATGTTACTTAAACATTCCAAGTGCTGTTCCCAAAATGACCTGCAGGAGTCACTATTGTGCTCAACAGCCCTTGGGGAGCTCCAATGGCAACAAGGGAAAACCAGTACCCTGCAACATTCGCTACAAGAGTCTGGGCCCCTCTGCCGAGGCAGCCCTCACTCCTCAGTTCTGGTTTCCATCTGAAAAAGACCTGGACCACCCCTAACTGTGGCACACCCACTGCTACCAAACCGGGTAACTTAAAGACTTGTTACTCATCCAGATTTGTTTGTCAGTTTTACACAGCCGTTAGTCGATGGAAAAAAAAAAACACCAGAGGGTACTTGTTCACTTCTCAACTGACCCGACTGCCTCGTGTATATTCACCATTATACACAACACTTTGACTTCTTGGCTGAAAAAAAACTATGAAATAGGAAAACAAGTGACAAAAAAAAATTTATGTTGCTTTAAGGTTTACCTCAGAACTTTATTACCAATCAACGGGTAGAACAGAAGTCTCCTGGTTCGAATCCCAGCCCAGCCACCAGGTGTGTCCTTGAGCAAGACACCCAGCTCATTGTAACATGTGAAATGTTGCAAGTTCCTTTGGATAAAAGTGTCTGTTAAATAAATAAACGTTTATCATCGTTGTTCAAACGCTTGAACAGGAAACGAGAACCAACAGCGATTTGAAGTTTTTCTACTACTGAGCGTCGACAGCCACCGCACCTTCTATCATCCTCCTAAAAGCCAACGGTTGGGTTCTGACACAGAAACCCTGCCTGGCTACCAAGCCAATCTGCTCAATATCACCATTTCCATCTTCCAATCAATTCATCTTCAACTCCTTCTGTTGAATGCTGCACACCCACCTCAACTGTTACAAGCACAGTCCACTCTGAGGATGCTCATTAGATCATCGTTACACCTGCAGAGCACTAAACATGCCACCACAATGGAGAGAAAACCCGTTAAACGTTTATGGTTCTAAATGTTACTTAATCTGGCCTGTTTTCCCATGTACCTTCTCTGAGTGCCCAGTCAAGCCATGTAAACTAACCACCATGTTCTAAGAAAATTGCTGCCTACTGAATACAAAACCCACACTGGTACAGTTTAACCACTGCCAAGTTTAAACATTTTAAACAATCGACACACTGGTTTGCCGTTCACCGCTGCAACAGGTCGGCCGTAACTCTCACAGCTAGCAGCATTACTGCTGCTCATAGTTCAGGAGTGCTGTGTGGACACAAGCTAAGATTTGGGAATATGATGTCACAAAGACACACCGCTACCCGATTAGAATATCAACGAACAAATACGGCAAGATACGGTAAAGACTCACTTCTTCCTATCTTAAATAAACTTGGGGTCACACGGAAAACGTTTAACTACAAGGATGAGGCCCACATATTCGATGACCCCTTTTAAGAAGGTCAAAGGCTTCCATCCTGCCGCTCTCGTGTCTATGTAAAATGATAATAACAGCTACCAGTTGCCAGCTACCAGTTAGTAATAAAGCACTATTCTGTAACCATGAACTGCCACTAATGAAACATTGTTTTTAAACGCCTTAATTTACATTAACCTACTGCAGTGTTTGCCAGCATCACAGCTAAATGTTGCACGTCCATTTGAGTGTGTATAATAAAAGACATGGATCAGATCTTTGCTAAAATTCAATGCACACCAGTTTCTCGGTATGCATTTACTCATACACTCATTGTGCTGCACTCAGGTGTCATTTTGGGAGTGTTAACCTCCTGCGTGGGTGTGTGGTAACTGAACCCATCTGAATCTATCAAACTTCCACCGGACTGCGAGCCAGCGATGTGGACGCGGCGTGCCGCGAACAGGAAACGTAGTGGCTCGACGCCTGAGATCACGGCGCCAACGGGAACCGGGATCCTGTCACGCGTCCCAGGCGCTCTTCACAAACGGAGCCCGCAAAAGCCCTCCCCCCACCAGTCACCCGAGAAGGCCAGCTCAGCTAATCCCGTCTCAAGGCAGGCTAAAATCTGAACACTGACTCAGCACAGTAACACTGCACACGGCTGCTCAACACACTATACAACATAACCTTTCAGAGAACGGACTTTTACTTTGAAGTATGGATTTCCTTTACTCTGAGTTACAATCAAGTCAGCTTAAATGACTTCCATTGTATTAGAAGCCAAAGGTCAGGTACCTCATACACCTGTGAAGGATTTGATCTTACCACACCCCTCTAAAACAAGAAGAAAACTGCACATGGAATCTTAGGAGGCCAATCAAAGCAGGTAAAAATATTACCACAGCTGCAGGAAAGGCTGCAGGAAAACTGTAAACGTTGCAGGAACAACCACAATGTCAGCACAGATTGGCTGGCAGCAGCACCGTATACAAACCAAGCACACGGGGTAACTCTGAGTGGACAACTCAGAGGTGACACCAGCCAATCAGGGGCCACGTTAGCTTTCAGCTGAATACTTTTTCGTTAAACAGGAAACTAAAATCAACCTACCCTCTGGTCCACCTCTAATCACACAGCTGCCTCATGATGAAATATTACTAAAACTTTCCACTGCTTTAAGTGAGGGAAGATCATTAATATGCTGGAAAAACTGCCGCCTTTGTTATTTAAAAGATAATTAAGAGTTGACGTATCGCAGCGTTTCACGAGCGATGTTAATTTGCACATCTCCACTTGCCAGCCTGTACATGGTTACTGGGGCATTACGGAGGCGAGATTTTGTCTTCAAGGAGCACCGGTCAGGGCCCGGAAGACGGCTGACGTCAGCGCTCAGTGCCCGCTCCCTCTGGGGAAATTCGCGGAAAACCGACAGCATCACCACCAGGCTGCATTTCTTGCCTTTTAATTAAGTACATTCCTCTGGCGTGCTATTTGCACAAGCCCTTCAAACTTGCAGACCTCTGTTCAATTGCCCTCAACTGAAGAAAAAAAAAAAAAAAAAGAGAGAAAACGCTTTCCCATGCATTATGGATGACTACAAATCTTAATGTTAAAAAAAAAAAAAGAAAAATAATAATTAAATTGGAACAGCAAACGATTAATTCACACTCTTTCTGCTCATCTACACTGGCATATTTATCTGCAGGAGGCCACAAGCACATCAGACCTCACTGCATCTTTACGGACCAGCGTGTTACGTAACCAGCACATGCCATGTCTTTGCCTTATGCCGCATGGCGGTCTTGTGCAAAGTGTTGCCCAGAGGATATACACCATAACAGCACGTACTCACGGAAACGCAACGCGTGAAATATATATACTAAATTATTTGTAGTTACGAACAAATAATGGGGGCGGGGAATAAAAAGGTTGAGATACACTGCTGCTCACGTCAACACAGACATACAGGATAAAGACAACACGTACGTACACCACAACGTACACGTGCCCAGCGGCTGTCACTAACATCCCATTACCGCACAGTACACATCTCAGCCACGCTGTAACCACTGTGTCAGAAGGAACTTACGAGATGGAAAAAAAATAAAGACAGAAATCAAGTTGGTGTCAGACAGAAAGTGTCGCTGGAGCATCGGTCCACCTTCACACAGTCTGAGTTAAAGGGAATAAAAAGGGACCATAGTGTGAACTTTCTCATTTTCTTTTACCAGTCTCATCCTTGTCATCTTAAGTCATTATATCTGAATTATTCCTTATTTCCAGCAATTGGATGCCCGAGGGAACAAGAAACACAACCTGGAGGTACTTACTGAGCAGGTTTCTAACTGGAAGAGACATGGATGAGGAGGAGTCCTTACTCTACACAATACGGTACATAAAATCCAAACGGTTACGTAAAAGCCCCAGCCTGCAGCCGTGTTTACGTGTTCGCGTGCCCCTGACACATAACCGCCTGCCTGCCACAGGTTATTTGTGTACTTGCAGTTATTACTGTGATTAAAAACAAATGCTGAGTTCTACCATGACAAATGACATTGTCCGTATTCTTTAAAAAAACAGAAGTTGTGAATGATCGTAAGATTAGACATGCCCCCCGCCCAAAATGGCAAGTGCCTCACAAATGTAGAGAACTATGTACAATTACAAAACTAACAAAGCACAGTTTATTGTGGGGAAATATTTTCCAAAGATTTGTCCAAGTTTGGGGCTTTTCATCTCACGTTGGGAAGAAAAAAAAAAAAAAAAAGCCGGGGATGACCTCTGACCTCCGCAGTTATACCCAACAATTTCTTCCTTTTGATGAATTTTGTTTTCTTAATATTGCCAAGTTTAAAAGTCCTCAAAAATAAAGTCCTTGTAAGACTAGGGCCAAGTACAGTTAATCTACAGCTGCAAATCAAAAACCTGATTTACTTTTGCGTTTCTCTCACAATTTCCCCTCGAGCAATAAGTGTACTTTAGCATGTCTCTGAGCTGTCTGAGACCAGATTACCACTAATGGCTGAGACACCGCGCGGCTTCTAAACACTAATTACTTTGCCGTTACATTAAGGTACATGCGTTTTATGTTTTATGTCAGGCGTCCCAGTCCTAGCATCAGAAGGCTGGAGAGGCTACAGGTTCTGCTTGTAGTCAAGCACTGGATACACCTAATTAGCCCATTAACTGAACTGCTCTAGCCTTTCCTCTCAGTTGTGAGGTTTTTGGCAGTTTAAGGAGGGGGGAGGCAGGGAGAGAAAAAAAATAAATAAAATTACAGACACCAAAAGTTGCCCAAATCCACTACACGACCCCACCCACATAGTACAGGTAAATGATAATGTAGGTGTAATCTCAGCATAATTTCCATTTCATTTGGGGAAAAAAATCCATGTGGTCATAAATTAATATTCTTTATAAATCAGTTAAGGCTACCCAACAGGCCACAGGGAAAATTAACAGCAAAGGCAGTCAGGTAATGTCCACGAGAGGAAAAAAGCCGTTCCAAACCCACAGAGGAACCCCTGGTGAATCCCTGGATGGCTCAACCACAAAAAATGCAGTCCTGGTGCTTTCCAGAACCTACGCCACTACACCAAGGACGTTTCCTCTGCCAGTTCATCCTGATTCCACCAAGCCAAAGCTGCGCACGGCACCAGACCAGCTTGTTCCTGCACCTCCGGTTCAAACCGTCACTAGCGTAAACCCCAAAGCCCTCTCTGCACGGGGGTGTAAACCAGCCAGGCCACTCCCACTGAGCCCCAACACTGCACCCAGTCCCTATACGTTCCCTTGGGTTTTTTCAGAGGACAAGAACTTCCACCAAGACTCATGTGCAGGATATCCAACCCACATCCCGAGTCTCATTCAAGGACAGAGCATGACCCTGATTCTTACCCCCTCTTTACAATAACCAAGGGAAACAGCTGCTGGATTCCAACACAGAGACAGGCTGGACCTCTAAACATCACCCCTATGAGGACATCAGGTTCTGCACCGAGAAAAACTGAAACCTTGAGCATTAACAGAACGGTGACCCCAGAAGCAACCAAAGTCTTCACTGGAGCAGCATCGATTTCAAATGCCGAGATCTTATAAATTATTTTTAAATAAATAATTACAAATAATAGCAGTAAAAGTCAGATGTCAAATGTTGCCAAATTAGGATGGTGGAGTTTGCCTCCGTTTGCTGCCTCCAAGTTTTCCCTCGTGACTGAAGAGCAAGGCATGATGGGATAGCATTAGGGCTGAAGGGTCCAAAAAGAAGAGGGGGGAGAAGAGAGTGGGGGGGTGTGTGTGTGCAGGGGAGTGGCAGCTCTTGAATGCCTGACACGGGCTTTGCTTGCCGGGGCGGCGGGGGACAGATGGTTGGGGGTTTATCCTCCTCATCACACAACCAGGAGGCCCTGCGATTCTACGCTCGATGACTTAGATGGAAATACGAGCAACAGTGCAGCTAACGCATCGACAGCTCCCATTACATCGCCGTGACGACGACGGCGCCTGCCTGGCAGCTTCCTCTGTACCAGCGCACTTCACGGACGTCTTCAACACCTGCTCCATGCCGCTCGTTTAAAAGACGCGCAAGAAAGCGTGGCGAGCAGAAAGGCTTCAAGTCTGCACGTTGAAGTGAAACAGACCCATCAAGGGCAATTAATGACAAGCAGGACAACAATGTACGACAGGAAAGTCGTGTTCAAAGCCGTTTCCGTAAAAAAAAAAAAAAACCCCAAAAAGAACCAATTGAGGGATCTATTCTCATGAAGACTTCTTGAGTTGTGAGGTAACAAATATAAGTACGATTTTTAGTAATGAAAAAGTAATAAAAACAGTCTGGGGAAACAAAACACCAAATTTGTTGGAGTTAAGTCATGCTTGTTTGAATGAGAGACAAAGAGCAGGGATAATTTATTTGGAGACATATTTATACTGCCTGCTAAGGAGCGCAGCATCTCATGTGCCTGGAAAACTCAGTGCACATGCCTACGTGTTTGAGTGCACGGCTCTGTGCTTATTCACACGTGTGCCTCTACACGGCTCGTGCAGGTTCACAACCTGCCGAAGCCAGCAGCAGGCACGTGAGCAGGAGAGAAGTTAGGGGAACGGAGGCACTCGCGGTCTGCTTTCACAGCAGGCTCCGCCGACAGCCACGGGCTGCTCTGCCCAGCCGAGCCAATCACATGCCTCTAGTGGCAGACTGCACTGAAGCGGCAAATCAAGTGACCCCAGAGAAAAACAGGGGGGAGAGAGAGAGAGAGAGAGAGAGAGCGCAAATCCACCAGTGCTTCTGTGCCATCAAACACTGACATTTTCTCCCTTTATTAACGGAGAGAGAGAGACCACAAAAGGGAGGGAGAGAGAACAGGAGATGGCTGCCATGGCAACAAAACGCATCTCTGACTTAAGGGCCTCTGATGGCACTCGAGCAGGGCATTAACCGCGTCCCATCGGGCCATTACGATGGCCCACAGCAAGCGCGACAAAGAGAGGAGGGGCTCGGCCCAAGGGCGGCCATGTGGCACGTGGCGTGCACGGACGAGCCTTAACCTCTGTGTGTTGACCCCCCCCGCGCAGGCTCCCCCGACTCCTCCGCTGCTCTTCATCAGCTACCATCATCTCAAATTTCAGAGCGAGATGATGAGCTGCAGAGAAGAGGAGGAGGAGCGCTCGGACAGCATGGGAGGAAGAGCTCCCCTTGCCCGGCGAGTGTTACGCTATGCTGCAGACATCCGCAGCGGTACCAAATCGATAAGCCACACGAGAGCTGCAGTTCCAACCTCCCCCCCCCCAATCTTGCACCCATAGCTTGTTTAGAGTGGCAGGTCCTCCTGGGTGGCCACCTTGCAGTCCCCTCTGGGAGGCAGGTTGCTGACTCTGCAACTATGCGATAATTGTGATTAAAGTAAGGAGGTGGTGATTTTATTTTCTTATAATCAGCCACTGAGACACCAGGGGAATTTCCACAGCACTGCAATACAACAATATAGTTAATTGGTCCTTGCCGAAGCCCTTAGGCTGCAGATCATTTGAATATTATTGACCGTGTAAATATGCGCTAATGAGGCGATGTTTATTTTTAAAGTGGCACCAGACAGGCAATATGACAGCCTGAACTTTATTTATTTATTTTTTAAACACAGAGCCAGAAATTCTACGTCAGCATAATCCAACATAACAGAGCTGTCCATGCGTGCACTCGCTGTAGAAGGGCATTCGTAAAAAAAAAAAAAAAAAAAAATCAACCTGCAATTAGTCCTCCAGACCTGCCGGGGACGCAAGACTTCATTGGTATTTGAAGGTAACATTTGGTCCCTATAATGCAAACCACAAGAAATCTTTAAAATCTCATCCAATCTGAGCAATTCAGCTAAACTAAAACAATATAAAATGACGACTCGTGAGAACTTCAGGTCAAAAACATTTGGGTGCATTTAAAAACACGCTTACGAAATTCTCATGGTTTTAATAAGACAGCAGTGCACAGTACATTACAGACTGTATTATTATATATTTATACATTTAGAGACTACATTATTATATTACCTATTATGGTCAGAAATAGCATTCTTTCTATTTAATGCGTGAACTTAAGAACATAAATATATTAATATGCGCTTGCAAGCAGGGGCAACGGCAGGGCTTCGCAGTGATACACGGTGTGTGTGTGTGTGTGTGTGTGTGTGTGTCAGGGTGACCTTCTGACTCCTCTGTGGATGAGCACAAAGCAAAACATCATGAAGGTGTGATCCAGCCCCCCCCCCAGAGCAAGCCACTCCCCAGTCGCACCAAAGAATGCTAATACAACCATGCACCCCAGATTCTCCCACCAAGTGGTTCAATAAAATCTTCTGGGTGTGGATGGTGAGGTACTACCGTACCACACAGAGATGTGTAGAGGAGCCATAACAGCACCCAACACGACACACCAGTATACACAGGTCAGGAAACGGCACTAGGCACATGGGTGACGGTTACCTACTGTCCTGTTTACCTTAGGCGCTTGGATAATACACACAAATTAGGTGGTACATATCCGCACCAAACAGCTCTCTCCTCAGTCCTTCGTGGACCACTGACATTCAACGGGATTTATATTCTGTGGGGTCACACTTGTAACGGCACGTCCGAAAACCCTCCTCGCGACGCCACGTGTGGCATCGGATGGCGGTTTTACAGAGGCTTGGGAAACTGGCCCGATCCCCCAGAGAAAGTCTGGGCAACTCTTCGTGCATAAGCATGACAAGTAGGGGCTGGGGGGAGGGGCTGTTTTCCACGTCATGTGTGTGAAAATGTCCGTAATTAAAAAGAAGCCGTACAAACAAATCCTCAAGATGTGTGCAGCACAGAGCTAATAATGTCCTGCGCTTGGGCTGGTGTGGGCCTCGGGGGGTTAGTTAAAAACTGTGTTGTTATTAAGGACCATTAGAGAGCCATGCTGGCAGCTCACTCTCTCACTGGGCCGGCTGCAGCCAGTTATGATTTATCGGCTGTTCCGGGTGAAGTCTTGCTAATTGTGTGGACACACACACACACACACACACACACACACACACACACACACACACACACACACACACACACACACACAGCGGCCACTTAAACACAGGCTGAGAAACACCCCCACTTGCCAGCAGCTCTTCTGGATGCTCTCTGTAATCCTGGTGGAGTTCTGGTGCGGGGGGAAGGGCAACAGGGCAGGAGGCAGACCTGAGTTGAGAGTGAGAATCGCTCTAACCCACTGCTACAGGTAGTACAGAAGCCTGAATGGGACACTAAAGGCAGGAGTACAGCTGCCAGAACTTCTATGGTTTGTCATTAGCACATGGACCAGAAACAGAAGGAGAGCACACTCACAGAAGAAAAAAAATAAATAAAAAAAGAAAAACAACTCACACACATTAATTTTAACTGTATAAATCTGTCAGCACACATAAATGTCACGAGAACAATCACCTATAAAAAAAATACCTACAATAGGAAAGAAAATGGCACACAACAAACCCCCCACAGGGTGCTGGCAGAAGATGACATTAAACACAACGTGAACACAGAACACAGCCACGGTGCCCACGTAGTTGTTACACTAACGTTCCTGTGACCCTGCCCCAGCTGACCTCTCACCCAAGGCAATTCATGTTCGCATCCACCCTAATTTTCACTGCATTACCAATAGAAATAACATTAAAAATAAATAAAATTGTAAAAACAACATATAAAAGAAGGGCAGTTAATAAAGAACTAATGACACCCAATTATTTATCAATAGCTCCTAATGTGCAGGTGGAACCAGGCTTACAGAGGCCAGCATTTGAACAAATTGTGGAAAAAAAAATTGGATTCTTCAACTAGTAAACAAAGGCGGGGATAGCACTGAACTCGCCTTCTGGTTCCCAGACGTCTCAGAGGCGAGTCCATTAAATCGTACCCTCTTTGGGCCAATAAAATCCTCCCCAGGTTTCCCCTGTGCCCACCTCCAAGAGGAAGAGTCCTATACACAACCGTTAATTATTCACAACGTTCCGTTGTCCCACGGAAACCCTAATTAGCATTAAAAACTTATGCTAAAACTAAGTGAAATATAATCAAGTCAAATTAACGAGTCTGCCTGAAAGTCTTAAAAGGCGGCATGCCTTGGCAAAGACGACCATTAAATTAGCCGGCGTCGGCAAGTGAGGAAATTGAACAGATTGCCAGACGATCAATCACTTATTGACACTTTCAGCAGCTGAGGAGGGAGGGAGGGAGGGAGGGAGAGGCGGAGATAGTCTTCCGCTCGCCGCCCCTGGCTGGACTGGGAGATACAGTTCTGGATGGAGCTCAGGCAGTGGGAGTCCACTCTGGATGACTGACTGACTAACCTGCCACAGGGTCTCAATTAGCGACACTCACAAGAATCGCTGACAGGCTGAGGGTCACCTGCCAGACACACGGATGTCAGTGGATGATCTCCTCATTCCTCCCACCACTGCTCCCGCCTGTGTTCAGTATGTACCCAGAGGTGCTGCTCTGTGCCTTGTTGCCCTGGAACCCTGGGTTATATCACTGTGCCCTCTTGTTCAAACTCAATTCTGTGACCTGGTGGCAGGGAACGGGGCTGTTCTGGTTGCCAAGACTCAGCATCCTGTAAATGCCATTTGACAAAACAGCACACCCCCAACTTTATGAATTTTTATCCTATGCAGAGTGCGCATGTGGGGGGGGGGGGAGGCACGACACAGTCGCATTACAGTTAGCGCCTCTGCCTCGTAACTCCAAGGCTGGGGGTTCGAACCACAGCCAGTGCCAGTCTGAAGCCGAGATAAGAATGGGAGGGTTGTGTGAAAACGATCTGCACATCGATGTGGCCCAGGTTAACTGGGGGCCAGTTGGTTTGTGGGAGCAGCTAACGGGTGACTACTACTGTCACTGTCCCAAATACACAACACCCTCACCAACACCCTCTGGTCACTCCAGGCCTGTCCTGCTGAGCCGCTTCTTCAAACAAGAACATTAAATGTCCTCCAAACATGTTAATGGACATCATTGGCCATAAAGGGGTGGGGGTGGGCAAAAAAAAAAAAAAAAAAAAAAAATTTAGTACTTTTTTTTATCTAATCAAGGCCCTTCTGGTTAACAATGTTCTTTTTTTTATTTTTTTTAAAACTGAGCCCCTCGCTGAACACAAAGTTACGGTTTACTTTGTCAACAAGCTCGACAAACAACCCCTGTACCAACGTATTGTGCTATTGTACAGCACCCGTGACACGGTGATAAGGAAAGTCTGCTCAAAACAAAAAAAAAAAAAACATTTTAGACAGAGTGGGAGACAGAGAGAAGGAAGGGCATCCAGCTGTGATTCTGCTGAAAGGGTTCCAGTGTAAATGGTGCTTGTGTGTATGTGAGAGTGAGAGAGCGAGAGAGAGAGCATAAAAGAAATGAAAAGGGAGAGAGCGAGAGGTGGTGGAGCTGGAGAAGGGAGAGATGATCTCCTCAGCTCAGTAAACTAGACCGCTGACTGGCCCAGGCCAGCGTCTCGCTGATTGATCTCTGTAATGACACGCCTTCATGCCTCCGTGACACGAGTTCTCTCGAGTGAGTATCAGCCAGCTGAAAGAGCAGAGGAACGAGTCGGACGCTCAGCCTGGAGGACGACAACACAACGGAGGTGTGGCCCTCCCCACCCACCACGCGCCCCTCTGCTGAGTCGCTGCTTTCACAGCCGCGGCCTTGTCAACTGTTCCCCATCACACAGCAAAAACAAATTAATAATAATATTAACATAAACGAATACGATCGAAATCCAACGAGACTCCACACGGGCGTGGGAAGTTTGAATTTCACCTTCAATCAGTTAGAAATGTCTGAGCCGTTTCGTTTTGGGTGGTAGACTGCTCGTCTCCACTGTCTTCCAAAAAAACGAATTTAAAATTACCGTCCGTTTTCCTGTTATGGATAACGTGGCGTTACGATGAGGAACAGCCAGAGGGAATCATCTAAGTGGCTGAAGTCACAGCTGATACTGAGCACTGACCTCTGGGAGGGCGCTGATTAAAAATTTTAAGACACAATAAATGTCACTAAACGTACTGGTTCAACTGTGTGCTGTAGTGCCTTTAGCCAGTGGCCTGCCTCTGCAACCTTCACTATCAAAAGAGCTCAAAAGAGCCATTTTTGATCCCTCTCCCATTACAGGGAATGCTACTGCAGAGGGGATCTAGAACAATCTTCAGGCCATTAACGGCATTTCAGTCTCCCACCCTTCATCCTCACTCCACCCAGGTCAGACTTTTCCTCATTTTAGTGTTCCATTAATCCTGCATTATCCGTTTTGGTTTGTTAACCTAGTGTATATGGCTGTATACTTATATAAATGCATCTTGATGCATGTATATGAATGGGAATATAAACTGTATTTTTGCAATCGCATTTCCTGTTTTAGTCACGTGACCCATCTTTGTTTTGTCCTGTGATTCCACATTGTTAATAAAAGAGCAGCTTTGAGGTGTTCTTCAGGTGTGTTGCACGCTGAGGAAGGGCTGTGCCCTGAAACGTCTGTGCTTGTAACATCTAATTGTTAATAACATCTAACCTTTGCTACTGAAGTGCTGTCCTCTTTCATTGTTTGTTATCAGAGTCTTCCTCATCCCTCTCTTGCTCCAGTTCCTCGTTCCTCCTTAGCGAGGGGGTTATGTCGCTCCTCCCACCTTCCATCCCCACTCTTCTGTCCCCCCTCCCTCGCAGATGACCAGTACTGACTCCCAAACCAGAAAGGGAGTCAGGGTAACTATCAGCAGGAGGAGGGAGCACCTACCGCTAAGCCGTCAATCACTACAACCCTACTGTCTTGTTACTGTGGCTGCTGGCACAGTGGGTTTATCCTAACCCACCCCCCGCCCACCCCAGACCCACCTTTCTCCTTCTACGTGCCACGTGGGATTGTGACAGATTACGGCCGGTTTACTGTCAAAGCAAGCGGCACCCTCCACACTGCACCACGTCGCCCTGCGTCAATCCGCCGTTCTGCGCCTCAAACTAACCCCAAGGTCTGTGTTAACAGAGAGCCTGTCAAGGGGAAGTGCGTCTGACTGGCCCCGTTTCCACGTTTAAAAATAACAAAGGCCCGTTTCATACAAACAAAGCCATTATTCGAAACACGGGAAAATGAGGCCAAAATAAAGATGCAAATTACCATGCAAATTAAAAAGTCTGAGTTATAACACTGGAAAAAAAAACTGAAAGACATGGTGCTGAAGTGGAGAGGAGCACATCTAGCAGAGAGGAAAACCCAACTTCAGTCAGATCAGGGCTTCTATCGCTGACAGCAGAAACTACAATCATAACTGAATCTGCAAAGCTCAGATTGTGTGAATACAAATATGACCACATTTCAACCATTTTCCAACCAAATACGACCACATTCCAACCCCTGCTTCCTCCAGGATGTGCTAAGCAACACAACATACAGTCAGAAACACGGAGAACTCAGAACACAAGTACACCAGCGTATGCATGTTTCAGGACGCAACAAGGGCACCAAACGCATGTGTCAGGATGCAACAAGGGCACCAAACGCATGCATCACGACACAACAAGGGCACCAATCGTATGCGTCAGGACACATGGCAACGAAACGCAGGAGTCAGGACGCAACACAAGGGCACTGCACACGCGCGTCAGGATGCGACACAGGGACAGCATGCACATGCATGAGGACACAAGAAAAGCACGCATCAGGATGCAACAGCTTACGAGAGACATTAAATCAAACGTGAGAGGCAAAACTGTTCTCTGGCAGCTCATGAAAACGCAATTAGTCAATTTATACAATGAAACAAATCAGTCCATATATGTTTACTCCGGTCAGCATCCTTTCACGCACGTTATACACCTTCCTCTGTTACACTCTTGAAGGCTGACCAGGTAACCATGGCTGCAATCCTAACCCCCCTACCATCCACTCCAAAAAAACGGCAGGCTACGGCTTGTGTCTGCAAGCCGTGGGGGGCAGGGGGGCATGCTGTGCAGGCACTGAAGCAGCGGCGTTTGTGTCACTTGGCACGCCATGGGATAACAGCATCACAGAAGACGTATTTGCAGTCTTCTCTGTACAGCCACACCTGAACCTCGCTGTCACTCTCCCCTGCCATCGGGAACCTTCACACACCCGCCTCCCCCACAGAGAACCACTGCACTGAGGCGCCATTTGCTCACTGCTCCGCCCTGATCTGCGTTCTGAGCCGGGGGGGTTTGGCTGGACACATAGGGCCTAATCCATCAAAACCTCGGCTCCACGCACTTCCCCCTTTAAGCAGGGGCAGCCAGGCGTTGAGTGGCGGCCGGCCCGGCCCGGCCCACGTCCCTGTAATCACAGCCGCCGGATTCTCCCCGGCGACATTATCCCATTAGGGCTGCTCGATGAGCGGCAGGGCAGAACATGTGGGCTAATGATGTTGCAATAATTTTTTAAACGGGGAGAGCGGATGCGAGGCGCTTTGTCTCTCTCCATCTCGCTCTGCCTTTCACGCGCACACGCACACACACACACAGTCAGTCAGTCCCGCTCTCTCGCCCACCGACCACACATATACAACCTTTCCTCACTGCTTTCCCCCCCACTACAGACTCGACGTGTCCTCAACCTGACAGCACCCAGCCCCCCCATGCCGCTGAACTCCGGGAGCCACAGCACCGTCCCACTGTAATCAGGGGGGTGGAGTAATGGGCGTTGACACTTACGGCTCTGCTGTTTGTTCAAGGTTAAGCATTAAGCCAGATCTCCGGCACGTTGCCTACCGAGCAGAAGTGCGCGGCTAACGCCTCGCCGATCGATGCGCCCGCCCGCCAAGCCAAACCCGCCGTGCTGCACTCGTGCAAAAAGGAGGAGGAAACCCGCCACATTTCCTCCTGCTGCCAGAAACCTGATAATTAAATCAAACCAGAGCGCAACACAGGTACAAAACAACAACATGGCACACGTAAGCGTAATAAGAGGTCCTTAAAAAAGACAAACACACCAAACAAAATTTTGATGCATTTTATTATTTTTTTAAACGTAAGCAGCAGGAAACAGTTGCGCAGATGTGAAGGTTTATTTTTAATGGTGCGAAGGGCTGAGGAGAAAGAGGTGAGCAGACATGACAGGAGGGAGGCTTGCAGTGACTCACTAGCCTCCGCAGGCAGAGCACAGACAGCACTGGGGGCGGGGCAGAGTGGGCTGGGAGAGGGCGACGGAGAATCAAAACACACGAGCAACGTGTGCCGCGCAAAACACCTGAAAACACTGTAATTACAGCGACGTGTTAATATCGATTCGGCGTGCTCGGGAGCGAGGGGGTAATACCACAGGATGCTGGGACCTGTAATCTGTGTAAATCACAGTCATCGGAGGGGAGTCGATCGACTCCTTCATCCCACAGCTTTTTTTTTTTTTTTTTTTTTTAGGTAATGCAGAGACATCGCAGGCACTTTTTGACGAAGCGTTTTCAGAGACGGAGCGGTGGGCTCAAGCCCTTCCAGAGGCGATGCCCTGAGACCAGCGGCGATGCCGAGACCAGCGGCCATCCCGTCCCCGGAGTCGTGCTGCAGGGGCGCATTTAACCGCTCTGTATAACAGAACTAATGACTACCGCTTAAAAGGGATATAGACGAGGAAAGAGCATCGCTGGATCGAAGCTGTTGGGAGAAAGATGCAGTTTAACGGGAAGACAGATAACCAGGAGGAGGTTTTTGGGAAGGTGGTGTAATGTAAAACAAAATAAATGGGGGGAAAAAAAAAAAAAAAAAAAACATTTGAGATCTAGGGCACTGGGTCTTAGTTAGGACTCATTCTTAGCTGAGGTGCTCCCTGCTTAAACGCACAACCATCACCAGTCAGCTCCAAGGTCAGTATGAGCGCAAAAGGGACAGGACAACAGCCTTAAAAAATGACATCTGATTGGTCACGCTGGTTCCAAAACATCGCAGTGTCGCCGTGACACTGCTACAAGCTTTTGAGATGGACCCTTACATTCGGCAGAGGAACGCAGGCTCCTCCATTGGCTGATTTTGCAAGGAGGGCAGCGTTAGCTAGACAGACTCCAGCTCACCCTCTCCTTTCCAACACAACGAACTGCTGACGCTCATGGTTAAAAAAAGTCAGTGGCCCCTGAAGTAGAACGTCTGTTTAAATAAAATTCAACAAGAGAACAAAAGGTCTTGGAGTCTAGACTCAAAATGCATCAAGACACAGAAGGTTCAAGTGTTCTATTACAGCCTGAATTCACAACAAGCTTCACCAAAACTTGGTGCTGAGCAGGGGAATTCACAAACACGCTCGCGTCTGTTGCAAAGGGATGGACATATAACGGGAACTGAACACCCAGAATCCTTTGCTGTTCACCCCTAGCATGACAGCAGGAAAGCACAAGGACAGACGGCGCCCTGGCGGATGGCAGCTAAACAGAAAGTAGCGAGTCGATGTGCAGACAGGCCGGCTCCGCCCCATCCCCGCACAAGCCGGTCTCGCTTCCCGCCGCGTCCCTGAAACCAACGGGCGGCTGCGAGGCAGAGGAATAAATGCGTGCTCCTTTCAAAACCCCCAACTTCCCCGTAGGCCAAAACGGGCCTGATAAGCAGTGCCACTGCTCTCAGGTGAATGAAATCTCTCACCTCCCCCCTCCTCCGGAACAAGACAAATTCAGGTCTGCTGGAAGTTAGCACATGCATCACACCACTAAATGACAGCATTAGCATACAAATGGCTTCCCCCCTAAACAGATCTGTTAATGGGAGCACAGGAGGCCTGAGAGAACACAGATTTCACCAACCCCCTCGCCCCCCCCCACACGCTCCAGGTGCACAGCTGGCAACACGAAGATGGATGTGCTCACGTCTTCATCAGTTTGGCAGAGGAGGGAGGGCGGGGGAGGGGTCTCCGCGGCGACGGAGCGCACGGCCTCATGCCTGAGCCTAAGAACACAAGGAACGCGTGACACGGAGCACCGTCGGAAAAGCGCAAGGCGAGGACTTCAACATGATTTAAAACCCGCTACCCAACGTGCACAAACCTCCTCCCCAAGCACTCCCCTAGCAGGAGAACTGCACAAAATATCTGCAGCATTTTACATGTAAGGGAAGGCGGGCTGCTGGGAAGAGGCTGCAGCAACAGAAGGAGAATTTCATGCACAACCAAGAGCCAGGAGAACAACAAAGACAAGATGCACAGAGAGAGAGAGAGAGAGAGAGAGAGAGAGAGAGAGAGAGAGAGAGACAAAAAGAGCGAGAGGGAGAAAGACAGAAAGAGAGACAGAGAAAGAGAAAGAAAGAGACAGAGAGAAAGGGAGAGAAAGACAAAGGGGGTGGAGAGGGATCAGGAGAGAGAGGTTCAGTCAACAGGGTGGAGGGCAGAGCATCACAGGCCTGGCAACGTGAGGAAACAGAAAAGGAGCCATTTTCCCAAGTCTGGTCTTAATAAGCCTCCCAGTGGCAGACACAGAAGGCCAGTGCTGTGTAGGCAAGAGCAATGTGGGCAAAACTGCTGCCTTAACCAGCTGCATTAAAGCTTTGTGTGATCCCACAGTGCCCAGCAGTCACTATTATATATAAAAAAAAAAAAAAAAACTCAAAATAAACAGATAATTTCAATAATGGAACAAAATGGTGCCTCCTACTGCGTGTGTCCATGTCCATCCATGCTGGTCAAGCTAGAATGCAGCAGTCAAATCAAAGCTCCACCCCCTCTCTACACTGGACAAACTGATTGGCCAAAATGCCTTCACAGACTTGCCAATTAATTATCAGTGCCTACCCACCCCATCACCATTCTGCAGTCCATTAATTCACACCACTTCTGCAGCGTTTATATAAAAGCAAAACTAATTAAGAATATCAAAAGGTCTTTGAAGGTGGGCTTTGTGTCCACTCAACTCACAGGCAGCTCCAAAGGGTGGATACTCACCACCAAGCAATCAAAAGACATTACTGCACATGCACTTAAATAGTTGTCCATTACTTGAAAACACAATGGACAGACAAGCGTTACGTGGAAAAGAATGGGGCAAGGACACCAGTTTCCCTTCAGGAGAGGACAGGAGAAAGTTATACTTGTTAGTGCAGCAAATCTAAAGTGCTTTGAGACAAAATGTCTCCTTCACTAGAACTGCCACTCGGAGACAGAGCGTAGATAGCTATTATAAACATCTCAAACACCAGCCCGATGCAGAATGTCTGGCCTACAGCATCAGCTAGTCCAACCGGTGACGAGTTCTCCAATTAAGCTGCTAGGCAGACCCGACTAGACCAGGAAGTCCAGAAACCAGTCAAGGGCACCAAATACGGGCTGCTCAGAATCAGAAGAGCAGAACATTAATTTCCCAAATGTTTACCCAACCGAAGGTCTCAGAGGACCTGAACTGCACCGCACGTAACACGGGCCAGACCTTGGATGGGTTGGAAGTACACGCAGGACTGGTACGAACACACACACACACTTTTCATTTCATGTCAACTACATATCTTTGGACCTTGAGAGGAACCTGGAGCATGCAGAAGGAAACGTGCTAATATAACTCCTCGAACACAACACCTGAGGCTTGGGTTTTCCCCCATGCCACCAAGAGAAGAGAGAACAAATTTGTCACAGTTCAGACATACAAACGGTATACCTTCTACTGTCAGTTCCAGTCACATACATTTTTTTTATGTATTAATTAGCTGGTTGCTTCCTAGCTCGGTATATCCGAGTACTCAAAAACTAATACACGTTCCCAAAACTGCCATAAAAATGCAACAGCAGGAACTAGCTTGATCTGCAGTAGCAGGTTAAACTCTAGCAGTGCGTGTAAACATCTCATTTCTGTTAGGAAGACAGTCCATTTGGCAAACTTATGTGTCCTGCAAAATCCTTCAGAGACGCACTAAATCATCACACTGCAGCTAGTGCAGGAGTGCATGGCTGAGACTTAAGCCGGTATCCTAACAAGACATCTTGTTTGATGTGTCACTCAGATGCCGTGTAAACGCAGCTGGTCGGGGGGGGGGGGGGTTGTCACTTAAATTTCATTTAGCATCACAGTCTCTGACCTTTCCATAACAGAACCGGGTTTCCTAGCCTTACTATGCGTTTCAAAAAGAAAAAAAAAAAAAAAAAAGAGCAAAGGCTGTCCCAAGGCGAAGGCCGAAGGCGTGAGGTCCCAGGATCTCCGAGGAAGGACCCTCAGAATCTCACACTGGGTCACGTTTATATCATTCTATACATGCATGACTTGCACTTTAGCATGTCTTCATTGGTGAAAACATGTTCAAGTTTATTCAGTTGTTTAAAATGCGAAGCGAGCTG
The DNA here is from genome assembly GCA_025773905.1 of Chitala chitala. Lineage (NCBI taxonomy): Eukaryota > Metazoa > Chordata > Actinopteri > Osteoglossiformes > Notopteridae > Chitala > Chitala chitala. Next base: position 951,959 of record JABJVR010000013.1, on the reverse strand, counting down.
GCGGTGGTGAAAGGACAGCTGGCCTACTGGTTCTGTGACCACATGAAATCCCCATCATGCCTTCTGATTGTGAAGCACTTCCCAAAACATGTTCCTAGGTGAGATGCCGACTGGGGAAAAAAATAAAATCACCCGACCCCTTCAGATGCAGTGTCTTTCCCGTCCCTGAATGTTCTTCACCGACCCCATCCGTCAGTGAGACTTGTGCAGCGCCCACCACCCCCCAGTCGCGGGACAGAGAAGCGAAACCGCAGGCAGCCACAGTGTTGCCCTCAACACGTTTCATCTAGTCTGCTTAGCCAGGCAGTTCCTGCAGGACAGATGGAATTCCTATGGTGAGCTGAGGTAATGCTGGGGGGGGGGAGGGA
>JABJVR010000013.1:931104-951491 GCA_025773905.1 Chitala chitala | reverse complement strand
CCGTCAAACTCAACCCCCAAAAAAAAAAAAAAAAAAAAAAAAAAAAAATTATGGGGAGTACACTTAATTCTATCAAACACACGTTTACAGAGCGTGCTGCTGCATTCCTAACTCAACACAGGAACCGGATGCTGCATCCCGTGTTTGTGAGCTACTGCACAAAACCCCCCGCTCACCTCACCAGAAAGGGCCGGTGACACTGGCAAAGGAAGGGGAGTTCAGCAGAACCGAGACTAGCGCCGCAGTCGAGAGGAAGGCCTGCGGATCGGTTCCACCTGAGCATGAGTTTGGAGCTGTTCCATCTCCCTGGCTTCCTCTTTGTCAGAGTGTCAGATGGAGCTCCAGTCACAGATATGGGAAGTGTGTTAGCCACCGACACACACACACACACACACACACACACACACACACACACGAGAGAGAGAAAAAAAGAGGAAGGCGCAAGTGGTACGAAACGCCGAATCAGCTTGCCATGCCAGGATTCAGGTAACTCGCAGGCACAATTACCACACTGTGAGAACACACCAGTAAAATGGCTGAAAGAAGCAGGAGCGTTTGGTCGGTCACGGACTCACAAAGCCACCCCCCCCCCCATTTCTGCCAAAAGGCCAGCAGAGCTCCTGAACTGAACCGGTCTGGCTGAGGTCACCAACAGACCGGCCTGCGAGTCCGGTGCAGAATGCAGGCAAGACCATGCTGACACGTTATCATCGACCACATCTGTAAATGCTTAGAGATCTGCTATCAGGTAGGCCATAACAGTCAGGGGCACACTGTACACACACCACAGGTACATGAACTTCATCTGCCATGCACAAAGTCTTCACATTTTCTTCCCCTTTCAAAGGGGCATTCAGAGCAAGAAACTTAGGTAATGTCTGTGTATGATCGGGAGTCCTATGACCAGTATATACCAACAGTTAACAAGCTGAAACTGTCCCTCTGAGCTTCTCCCTTTCCAGAGAAAAACACCCATCCATCGTTCCTCCTTCATTACCCCAACACGCTGCTCAACACAAAACAAAACAATCCACCACACGACGCACCTCAGACAAAAATATTCACCGAGACAATTCGGTAGTAAACCTTCAGCAGACTAAATATACTCAGGTGGTTTGCCATGTATTTACTCAGCCTCAGGGTGCAAAGCAAAACAACTACATGCTGCAGTTCTTCAGACATGAAGAGCCACAAAGGTTGAGAGGAGCAGACAGCCTTGTGCATCAGCGCTGCAGCGCTTCACATGCTCCCCTCCGCAATCCCTGCCTCTCACACGGCCCCTGTGATTAGCGCCATGCTCCGCCCAGCGCTGTCATTAGGCCGCTCCTGCTGTACAGGAGCGCTAATTATAGAGCAGCACGCCCGCGACGGCTACGGGGCTCTCTGTCGAAATCTGCCGCAGCTTCAAAGCGAACCGCGGTCACAAAAGGAAAGAGGAAAAGGAGGGAGGGAGGAACAGGAGGGGGCGAGGATGAGAGGACGGCGTGTGAAGGCCGGGGAGAGAAATCGGACAGAGTGTCGCCACAGAGAACAGACAGCCAGCAGAGAGTTGGGAACAGCCAGTGTGGCGGAAGAGGAGTGTAAGCTGCAGCCTTGCTGCCAGTGTGAGGCCATCGCAGGAGAAAAAAAAACAAGGAGGTACAGAGGAAAGAGTAAATGGCTAACTCCCCACCCCATGACACACACACACACACACAGCATGGAGGTGGTGCCATGTCACCCCAGGGAGCCAATCCCCTAACCATGTAAAGTGGCAAGTCAGTAGTCTTGCCCAACCTTGGCTTTGCTCCTGACTACAACTCTGTGTGTGTGTGTGTTATACCATCATTTAAACAGGAACCTCTACAGCAAACCTGTACCCAGAGCGAAGGTGTCGACTGTAACAGACGAAATCCATAAGCACACGCACGAGTACGACACAGTAATAAAAAAGTGGCCAGTTTGCAGTGATGCTAATCACAGAGTAACTTATGGTTCAAGAGCTTTACTCCAAAGCGCAATAATAAAAGGCATCAAGTGAGCAATTTCTTAAAACACATTTTAATAATAAAAATGCACAAACCCAGTAATTAAAAATAACTACCAAAATATTTACTAGGGAAATAATTTAATATGAAAATATGGAGTGGCCAAATCATGGTTATCCAAAAATACAACCTTATATAGATCCTCATTATTAGATGCGTCTGAAGATTATAGATTCTTTCAGAGAAAACCTTGTTTTCCTAAAGGCAGCATCTGAATAACCAATAATAGTTCTTTGCTGAAATGAAACAATACCACATTTCCATTCTGTCCGCTCAGTCCCACCTCCAATCTTTTCACTTAGCATCAACTTGATATATGGGAGCTGACAGACGGGCTGTCTGCATCGCAGTCACCATGACAACGGTGCGAGACAATTCATGATGCCAAGCCCCGGTCACTAATCACAGAACAGCTTATATGACCAAAACCACGAGAGCGAGTTTTGGGCGTCTGGCACCTTGCCGCTGGCCTTTTCTGAGTAGCGTCAGAAACTCGACAGCAATGCCTCAAGTGTGCCGTTTAAACAGAACAAGACTGTCGTCCCATGAACAAAAAAAAAAAAATCTAAAATTATATAAAATTAGAGATGGATAACAGAACTGAAATAAGAAGGGAACATCCTACACAAATGCAGCTTCTGATCAAAGTAAGAAAACGAAAAGTTGCACACCGCAACAAACTGAAGCAGAGGCGCATGAGTAAAGGTGACGCTCTGGTCTTCCTAGTTATTACTGGAACGTTCCTCAGGTTACCACTGGCGTACACTGGGACGGCACCTTTTACACCTACTCCAGGGCACAAAGAAACAAAAGCAGACCCCATCCCCCCATCCACCTCAAAGTCAAGGATGGAAAAGACCAACATCTAGTCCAAAACAAAGCGATAATGAAAAGCAGAAAAGTGTGCTGGACCCACAGGCCTGCTGAAGTGCTCTGATGGCATTCGTGGTTGGACAGCATCGCCTTCCTCCTGCATGGATTTCCTGCAGGAAACCGTCCTCCAGGCGACTCATACATCACACACGCTCTGCTTAATCCTACGGCCTTTCCCAGCAGCCACTGCTCGCACGCGCTCACTCCTGCCAGATATATAAACACAGGTCTGCAGCCTGTCAGAACAGAGACATACCTGCACATTACATTTATTAAATGCATGTGTTTTCTACTTTTTTTGCACTAGCTTTACATGTTGCACTGCACGTGAACACACCGACACACACACACCGACACACACACACACACGATAACACTAACGAGCACTTCCATTTTATTCAGATAAAGCACCCAAAGCTGCTTTGGTGTGTCACCTGGGTCATTAATTAGCCACGTCACACTTTGGTCTTCAACGAAATTGGAAAGATCCAGCAGAACTTCAATTTGAAACTGTGGTCTAGAAGCAGCAAACGAACAAGTCAAGACTGAGCGTTAATGCCCTGCTAGCACACACCACCCCGTCTGTTTTCAGCCCATCAAAGGATGCCAGTGTGGAGCATTCAAGGTGATGAACAACTAGAATTAAACCGCACACATATGAGCCGGTAACAGCTCTACCCTCACACACAAACTCTTGCTCCCCTCTTGTAGTCAAGCATGTCAACCTGAAGTCACACCGGGGGTGGGGCGCTTTTTATTATAGGTTAGGAATTTCAGATGCATGGGGGGGTTGTTTAAAGTTAGGTCAGCATTGCCACTTCCTATTTGGAATACATCTTTAAAAGTTGACCTTTGACCACCAGGCATACTTGATCTACCATGAGGGCCAGTTTGGTTCCAGCGACCCTGAGTGCCAAGAGGCCTTTTCGCAAAAATAACAGTAGTAATAATTATTCAGATAATTACCAGGGGTGGGTTACAGGCAAGGTATTAGCGACTGGGACCCACTGGGTTTTTAATCCTCAGATGGGCATACTGCCTTCTCCTAGCATGTGAGCAGAACCAACACAGAATCATACAGGCCACAGAGATGACAAAAAAAGCAAGGTTTGTGTGTCACTCATCATCCCTTAAACAGCCTTGGGTGGAGAGAGATAAACGGCTTACTCTACCCACAGGCCCTCCCCTGAGACACCAAGGCCTCAAAACCAGAGCCCAACTTCAGCTTTAGGTATTCACATGCCCGTCTCCCTAAGCAACAGGTTTCAGCAATGAAAGATGCCCCAGGCAATCGGGGTAAAACTTAAGGGGCTTCAGAACAGGACTAGGATGTACACCCAGCAGGTAACACCAGGCCCCGCCTCCCTCTCAGGAGTGTATCGCCTCTGATCGCCCAATGCTAATCTGACACGTTCTGGCCCAGACACAGCTCATTGAGGCAGACTTTTCAGTTCTTAAGTGATTATTAGCCCCTCTCCGTTCCCCACTGCCCCCCCATGAGCTCCTCTCTGTGTCACTGCGGCTCCTGGGACTCCAAACTAAAACATTTTCAAAAAGACCAAGGCCCGTTCCTCTTGGTCACTGTTACGCATATATTTTTTGGGAGTTGCAGGAAGCAGTGATGGCAGACTTACAGGGTTGCTCACACTTCCTGCCGAGACGCATCTTTTTGTTGTGCGGCCCAAACGGCACCAACGTCGTTCCTGCCACAACCAGCTCAACACCACACAAAGACCAAAATCACGGTGGCTGCAGACGCACCTCTTAACATGTCACACAACAGAATGAGAAAGTCTTGCTCGATCAAGGGATTTAAAGGCTGCAGAGTCTTTGGCTTTTTAAAAGCCCTAAACTGAAGACTAAAGGAGCGCTTATTAGCGTGTAATGAGTCCATAAACGTCCATGGAGAAAGAGTAAAAAGCCTTGGCCAGACAACAGAGGAAACTACTGGGCTTTCTTGAAACAGAGGAACTGCAGTTCTGACTGTCATAAATCCGCTCATTCCAAAGAAAACCTCTTTGTCACTCCGTCAGTTTCTCTTTCTCTCTCACTGCCATAAACACCCTAAGTGAACTCCAGAGAAGGTGGGACAGAGAGGGAAAGGTATCCAACCAGAGTACAGCTTGTCCAAAGTCGGAGTCATTTCACTTTTTTGTTTTTTGTTTGGTCACAGCAGCACTCAAGGGAAAAGGTCCCGATGGCAGACAGCACTTCTCCGTCCCAAACCTGTCACTTAGTGGCTGGCTGGTTCCTCCCGGTCACAGTAATGATGATTTCAAAGTCACCAAGCTTTTCAATAAATCCGTTCCTCAACACAAAAAAAAAAAAAAATTATAAATAGACAAAAATAAATAAAGAATTGAAAAATGAACTGAAAGCGTGCGGTGTGAACACATAAAAGCAAAACTACACTGACTATTCCTTTAAAAAGTTTGGGCAGTCTGTTCCACAACTTTGCCTAATGCGAGATTTCATCTGGGTACTAGTTATCTCAAACTCCGGTTCCTAAGAAAAGTCAAGCTTAATAAAAGGCTAAGTCACTCATCTGAACGATGCTTTTTCAAACAATAGGAAAAAACAGTTTAAATTCTTACAGGCTTCACATGGCACACAAAGATAAGGGTTGCATGTTCACTTTCAAGGACATACCTGCTTCTCTTCAAGTTTGTTCAGACTCGAAGCGACTGCCTTATGATCATAACTGTCTGGAAAGATCAAATTAATTACAGGCTGCCTGAAGGACAGACTGGTCATAAATTTTAAGTGCTTGATCAAACGGACAGACCGTTGATAGATGTGGTATCATTTCACTTATTCTCTGTGGCTTTTCAGTGATTTAAAAGTGGCAAAAAAGACAAAATGACAGAGTAAATGTTTACAAGTGCAGAGCTGGGCAAAGCGTACCGTGATTGCAAGGTTGCATCACAACGTAGATAGCATTATATCTACAGCAATGAGTCATATATTTTGTTTTTGTTTTGTCCAAGTCAGCCACATGTATACAGTTGCAATCTTGTGCAAAACGAATAGTTAAAAGGGCAGAGTTTCAACACATCCTCTCTGCAAACAAACAAACAAACAGTACAATTACGTACAAACCAGTCTGCATTTCTGCCCAAGCAAATGGGCACCTCACATTCCAGCGACCAGTCAGAAAACAGGATAGAGAACTCCAGCACCAATCCAAAGAATTGTTAAATTAGAGCACACTCCTCTAACACCCAATTACCCAGCCTGCAACAGTTCTTCACAAAGTCACTACATCCAGAGTGGGCTCTGAAAACCACGGCAATACGAGTCATAAGGCAAGGTCAGAGGGCTGCCCGCTTGATGTCTTCTGGAAATTAGGAGCCTTACAATATTTATTACGTCCCACTGCATTCTCCCAAGCGCAACTTTAAAAGCTTACCTCATAAATTACTTTTCGGTCTACAAGTTGTTGGATATTTTAAGAGTCTTCTAGACTGATACTCAACCCTGGAGTTTATTTAGTAAAAATTCATTTGCTGCGATTCACACCATGATGCGTGAGAGGGCAGAGGGGGGGAAATCGGGAACCAATATTTACAAAACGCTGGTGAACACGTTCGTAAAGAGCTTCCTCTTTTGTCTTTGCTTAACTCTGTTACCAAACAGAAGAAGTTACAGCCTGTTATCATCTCTCTGAGGCCTTAAGTGTAGCTCAGAGCGAAAGACTCCTGTGAATTTGTACAAACAACGGTGTTCCCATAGCTAGGCATGTATGCAGAATCACATACTCCAGCAAGGAGTATGCTTACTCTGTTCTGTCTTACTGTACTTCTGGTGCCAGGCCAAAATATCTGAGCAGTGGACTTCCTTCAATGCACTCCACTCTACGTCCCGTTGAAGGTGAGCGAACACTTTGCGTAACATGCTTTAATGTTACATTCACGGCTGTATAATAACACGGAGGTTGCTGTTACGCTGTTCTTCCGATGACATCAGTATGTCACTTCCTGTCTGAGATTAACCACAACCCCCACGTCTTGCACACTGGCACCCCGACCTCACTTTTCATTTTTGGCGTGTTGCCAACAGTAAGCTCACGCAGCAAAGCTTTTTTCCCCTTTCCCTGGCCTGCCGACCCTCACGCGGCCCAACGCGATTACGCGCGGTCAGCTAACAGCTACCGGCACGTCCGAGGCAAACGTGCCGAAGCTGCGTTCGTTAAAATTTCAAGCCGTGCTCTTCGTGACGAGCGGGAGCTGAAGGTGGCGAATGGCGGCAGTGGCAACGACAGCAGCGTGGAAAGGACGCGCGAATTCAACCCCTCCTCCTGCGTGAAGCAAAGAATGCTAAATTTCACAACGACCAAATTCGAAGGCATGTAGATATTGCACCAGGCAAAAGCAGGGCCCTGAATTGAAACCGTGCCACAGTCAATTACAAGGAACAGGCTCCGAACTAGACGATGAGTTAAGTATGAGTGGAAGGGTGAACTCAAGGGACAGGTTTACTGGAACACAAAACAGGAAGTAGAGGACTGAACACTGTGTGAAACTCCCCATATAAGAACACTTAGAAAAAGCACACAGCTCTCTGTTGAGTCATGGCACATTTGGGATTGTCCCACAAGGACAGCAGTGCTCAGTGCAGCCTGCCCCCCCCCCCCGAAAGTCTGAAGTGTCAGAGAGCCATGCTGTTTACCTTGGGTTTTAGAGGTGAAATTCCAGTTTGAGCTGGATGTCATCAGGGCTCTGACCCTACAACGCCTTAGCCCCGCTAAGCTACTCTGGAGGGAAGGCTTACACGCAGACACACACACACACACACACACACACACACACACACACACACACACACACTTCCAGATCTTAGTGTGCCCCTGACAGCTGCTCAGCACCAAAACACAGAGTAACTTGATTCAAACGAGTACAACCACAGCAAAACAAGACAAAAAAAAAAAAAAAAACAAAAAAAAAGAAACATTTTTCTGCAAATCCCTGTGTGCACGCATACACGTATCCTTCAGGAAATCCATCCACACACACTGGAAAGCGAGTGATTTTTTTCCACCCTGAAGCAAGATGGCCTCCAAAGGCCCAGCATTTGGGCACGCCATCGGAAAGCAGTGCACGGCAGATGCAGGTTTACCTGCACACTCCCTCAGCATAAAACGGAGGTAATTCCTGCTAACGCAGAAGTCTAAGGCTCATTAAGCAGCATCTGTAAGGAGCTTTGCCACACTGCGGTGAGCCCCTGCTTAACACAGAGACAAGTACGAGAAAAGATAATTAGGCATTAAATGATTAGAACAGCAAACTTCAGAACAGGGGAAAAAACAGAAGCAGAGAGAAAAGCAAATCTGAGACTGACAGAAGCACAAAAAACTGCTTTCAGCGAGAACTGTATCCAGGAGGGCTTCCCCCTCCCTCCCTCCCATTCCCCTGGGCTCCTCCCCAGCTCCGACCACTGCGGAAAAAAAAGCCACGTCGCTCAGTAATGACCCCTTCATTCATTTTTTAAAGTTCCTTTCATCCAGTTTAATTAAGAGGGGCAAAAGTACAAGAGGCGCCACCGTTCTGGCATTAAAGTTTCATCATGCGCTCGAAGGTGACACTCTTCTCCATGTCACCCGCGGAGGACTTAGCCCACTTCCTAATTTCAAACACTGGTAGGCAGGCAGGCAGACAGACAGGCAGACGACCTTCAGGTACCTTTCTACAGCCCCTCGTCTCCCTTCTTCCACCCACTGCAGGAAAAGCGGGATGACAGCAGAAAGCTTGCGTAAATACTTGTGCACGTGTGTGAAAATAAGTTTCATAAAAAGGTCTTTACATTTAAAAAACTGTCACTTCACAGCCATCAGTGTTGCACGTCATTAGGTGGAACAGCCACCAAAAACATGTCCGGGCCACACAATTGTTACAATCAACAGCAAGTCAGGGACCACCAAGGCTGGCACAAAAGGTGTACTGCATGCCTGCACACTTGCACCATTCACGCCTGTGTAGTGCTAAATGTCCACCCCTGAAGAGCGGGGAGCTGATGTTTTCTCCACATCTCAACCCATTAAGTCTTGAAGCAAACTGTGAATGCCATGCTGACACACACACACACACATACACGCAATACTGTACACATAACTCAGTGCCTGCCCCAAATCAAGTCTACAGTGCAGTGTTGAGCTGTATTAAGAATCTCACATGAAAACAGGTCGATGTAGAGGTCAGTTGGGCAAAACCATAAAGGCGGGCCTCCTGAGGCTCTCTGCAGTACGCAGGCAGAGGTTCATCGCAAGACCGTAAAACGTGTGAAGAGGATGACCATCGACGAGGACTTGAACAGTTACAGCTACACCGTCTCCCATAATTTATCTAGCCCTCTCCCCGGGGGGGCAGACCGTGCACTTTGGAGCCAGATCACCGTTCCAAGGTTACCCACAACCATTTACCCTTAACTAAGGCAGAGACAGCCATGCATCAATCGCCAACATCAAGCCACAGTTTAAACAGCTCTACCTAAAGTCCACGTCGCAACAGGAAAGACCAGCCACCGTGAAGACACACCACAGCAACCAAAGATAGATGAGGCAGAGGGGACTGGGGGAAACTTAGAGACATGTTCCACCTATAGCTCACCGAGTTCAGCCTTCAACACTCACTCAACACTCAATCGGTCTGACCTGTCTGCCCCCATTCAGCCATTATTCACTTCAGACAACACCGTTACCAACCAATTACATTTAGGCCCATGTTTTGAAAGACAGAAAGACATACAAACAAACCTGGGGGAGGCACATCTACTTATCCATGTGAAGATGTCTGTCTGTGTTTACCTGCCTTTCCTATTATCACCTTTGTGTTAAACTCACCTTGTCTCCTACAAGAAGAAAGGCAATCGAAAGAACTGAAGAAATTCTATCAAGACTCAGTTAAAAGTGGCGCACGTGTGCTGAAAACCAGGCCTCACGGGACTTAAACTGCAGCTGGAAGTGGGTCTCCTCCGCAATAGGAATTCATTAAATATGTTTATACTGGCACTTGTCTGTACACAACAGAACATTCAAGGCGTCCGCAGACAAGTAGAAAACTACGACTAACTGGGCACCAAGTTCCCTGTCAGCTTGCAAGATGACAAAAGAAAGTCACTTTCCCACTCAGTTTATCTCAGTTTGTACTGTTGCAGGTCATTTTAAATTCATTCAAGTATTTCAAAGGAACAACAAAAAAAAAGTGTTATGGGAAAAAGTACATGCAGCCTACCACAAGTCCTCCACGCCAACACAAGACAAGGGAACTGACAGTTCCAAACACTTTCAGCTCGTGACAAACTAAACTACAGACATTTCTAGTAATTTCTTTTGCCTGAGGTAGATGTTTTCGACCAGTTTAAACGAGGCGCCGTATAAGAAAAATGCAGACAAATATCAAACAGGCCAAAACAACACCGAATTTTAAAAAACCACACTACTCTGCTGACAGGTCTTCATACCCTCCTTTTCATAATTCAGTTCTTGTCTTTAACATCCCAAATTCGTTTATTCCTCAACACAGATCAGTCAAAAATGGAGTTAATTAAACCCAAATGAATGCAAGGTCTAAAGAGATGCCATGAGAAAAGGTGTTCATTTCCTGCCAAACTCTGACTGTTGGGTCTGCTTCCCCTGGTGACGAGCCCCGTTTGTCTGTTTGAGCTACAACGAGCCATACTTCATAGCTGGCTTGCAGCCAGGATCGCTTCTCCACTCTGAAGAGGGCCCTGAAACATTTCTCCGCTAGCAGGACAGCGAGAAGGTAGCTGCAAGCCTCGTCACGTGCACGCACATCGCCCTGGCAAATCTGGATACAACTGAGAATATCGCAAGCAGCCATGAAAGTGATTAAACAGAAATGTTTTCATTTAGCCTGCGACAGAGATGTAGGTGTAATTCAGAACTTCAAAACTTTAACACGATGACTTAAATGAGGCTATGAAAGGAAGAAAAACAATAAATAAAAGTTTTGTTTTTACCACCTGTTGCCAAGCAACCTCTAAATAATAAAAAGCCAGTTCAAGAATGGTAACAGACCGTTCAGTTATAGACAGTAGGAATTAATCAATTGTACATGGGTGCCTGACCTATCAGTGAGTTCACTTCACTGAACATCAGCTGGACATGCTGCCTCATTAACAGAAGCCTGTGAAGAAAGCTCGTCGTTACACACCAGAACAAGACAATAACTTTAATAGAGAAAACGCTTCAAAGAACAGTCACAGGACACTAGAGACCCACGTGTCACAGTAGCACATGGGGCACACTTAAGCCATCCACGTCTACTTAACCAGCAATGATGCGAAAAAAAAGGGGTGTAGGTTTTAAAACTTTAGAGGAAGGAAAAAAGAAAAATCTGTGAGCACAGGAAAACTGCATCCAAAACTTGATGTTTAAGGATGTTTTTTCTTAGAGATGATGTGTTAAAGAAAAACAAACATGTTTAAAGCAATTCTGACACCCAGCTCAGCTTTTCCAGAAATGATATCACAGTCGTTGACTGTGGAGTCCCTCGATTTTATCGTTTTCATGGAAAATAAGGCAAAACGGAGCGGAAGCGCCGCTATAAGCTAGGTCAGCATTGACTGGCATGGAAGCTACACGTTGCTCCAATTTGTATCCATTACCAACAGTTTTAGAAGAAAGGGACGGGTTGTCAACAGACATTGTCATCGTAGCAATGCACTCCTGCTATAATGAACTGATACGGAGAGCAATTTACACTCCTCGAAGAAGGCGCAAGGGTTCATTGTGAAGACCTTCACACTGCAGAAACACCACACAGCTGTAATGACATTGTATGATAATGACAGTCCATAAAAAATAAGTTCTTTATATTCTTGGTTATTTAAATTCCCAGCCATCAAACTCTGTATGACAATGCAATGAGGGTGCTGCAGCTGTGGAAGGTAAAATATTTTAATTTTTCAGACATGGCGATGGAGGTGACGCGTCAGTACAGACTAATTTTTAATTGTTCTTCAGAGGGTCTGAACAGAGCACAAAGGTCAGCTCTGAGGTTCTCATGCAGCTTTAATTCCCCCAACTATCCAGCCCCCCCCACCCCCAGTAAAAGCACATGGACACTCCTTAAAACTTCAATATAAAGGTTGTAATTATAAGAGTTAAGTCTTGGGTTATTTTCTCAAGAGTGCGACAGTGTGAAACCTGTATCCGGATATTACAAAACGTGTATACACACACACACACACACACACACACACACACACACACACACACACGATCTTTCTCAGAACGCTGTTGGTCGTTCTTCAGAGGTCTGCATTCAGACACATCTCCCTGGCACCATGAAACACAAGGCGGTTGCTTGCGAATGTTGGGTTTTGCGCGAGCGTGCACAGAAACAGCAGCAGACCTAATTCACTGAACATTAGAAAAGACCAACACACACAAGAAGGGTGAACAGCCTGCTTTATGACAACCCTGGGTGCAGACAATGAACTTACTTGCTATAAACACTTATTTTCTATTCTGAACACTGGCACGTCTGGAGTGGATTTAAGTGTAAGTAATTAAGTCGATCTGATGTTTCAGGAATCTCAGAATCACAGTATTACTGCTGGAAATTATTCCACACAATGTTTTCACTGAAGAATTACTGCATACAAAAGAGGGCACTTTTAGCCAAGTCCAGTTCAGAACTGGCAATAATTATTGCTAGCAGTCCATTAACATTTTTCAATGTTCATGCTTTAACTTCCCTGTATAGCCTAATACAAAGGAACCCCATATAAACAGCCTGCTAAATACAACTACACTTAAGTGAATCACTGAACCAAAGGATGTTCATTTTAAAAGCTGGTACTGTTTCTGAACAATGTATAATACAAGTTAAAACGATGCAAGCTACCTGACTTCATTCATTGGTTTTCCAAACTGCTCGTCCTGTGTATGTTCAGGAAGGCAGCTTAGGGCACAAGGTGGGGGGACACCCTGGACGGGGTCCCAACCCAACGCAGGGCACAATCTCACACACACACGGAAACGTTAATCAGCCCGCAACGCATATCTTTCGGACTGGGGGAAGAAACAGCAGTACCTGAAGGAAAACCCAAAAGAACATGCAAACTCCACACGCAGGGCAAATGCAGGATACAAGGTTGGGGTGGGGTGGGGTGGGGGTTTCCAGAGGTGCGAGGCAGCCGTAAAAAAAACCTCAGTGCCAACGCATTACCCACTGCCTGTCTAATTATACCAAATTCAATAAACACTGATAGCAAAAACCCTGTTCAAGCAACTGTCCAAGGCCTGTTTTAGGTTATACCATAGGTGTGGCCAATGTGCTTACAAGGATCGTAGTACATCCTGTCAATTTAAAGAGAACTGCCACTTAAATTCAAATCACGTTAAAAAAAACGTTCCTTAAACTGTTTCAGGAAATGCAAGGGGCAGAAAGACAAACATATTCTTTGAAACCTGTGTGTAAAATATAAAATAGATACATCACTTAACCAGCAAAAAAGAGCAATCCATATTCTGCACATCACAGGTCAGCGTATGAAAATCAGCTTGTACGGTTGCTTTGGTAACTGGGCGACTATCCCAGAAAAGGACAACATGACAGCAAGACCCAATCTCGTGTTGCTTGCCGTGCTGGTTTCTAGAAAGCCGGAGGAGACCTGTCTGACCAGCAACCATTTTAGCACGCAATCGCAAACAAACGGGACACTTGAGTATCTCAGCTTTTTTCCTCAGCGAAATGACACAAACCAAATATGCCAAATCGAACGCAAAAACCAGAAAACATCAATTGGCATTCCTGACAAACATGCACATTAGAAAAACCGAAGAGCTCAAGCAAATAACCGAAAACTTGATTTATTACACTGAGAATATAGGATGTCAGTTAGAAAAAAGAAAAAAAAAAAGGTCAAAATTACTTAGTACGGCTGGTTTTTAGTTTCGCGCGTAGCTTCACATAAAACTTTAACCAAAGCAGCCTACTTTTGCGGAAACGTTTTTTTTTTTTTTTCCTTCCTTTCCCGTTCATGCTTGTTTCAAGACCAAGTCTGTTTGACATACCAGTTCCAAGCTCAGTCGGTAAGCAGCAAAAGTAACCGGTAAACAGCAGCCACCTGCAAATGACTAAAGAAATTAAATGTGCCCGTTCACATTAACCAACACCCTGAAGGCAGACGCAGTCATGTTTATTGCTGTTGTGAAGCAGACAAATAGGTGCAAACTTTCATCCTTCTCCTGCGTGGGACAGGGAGAGGAGCCCCCAGAAAAGTTCACTTTTAAATCATAACGTGGCCCCCCTGGCTGACACGGCTGCAGACGGCCTCAGCTGCACGTGTGGACGTTGACACGCCCGCCTCAGTGTGGTTCCAGACCACCTGCTCCCAGTAAAAATAACAATAAATAAACGCACAAAAATTAGGCTCTGGGTAACAACATGCCCAGCGGCCTGCTTCCAGGGCTGAGTTCACGAATGAGGGACACAGGACTGGGGGGGAACGCAGGGGTCATGTTTGGTGGGGGGGGGGGTCCTCACATACGACAGGCAGAAGAGGAGGGAGCAAAAACTGGGAATTTAAAAGGAGAAAAAAACTGGGTTAAATGTAGGGAGCTGAACACTCCATCTCTCAGGGGACAAACACTTATTGTAGGCCTCAGAAACGATAATTCCCCAGTACCACTTCAAGAAACATACAGCTGGGGGTGGGACCTAAAAATGTGTGCTGTCACTTGGGACACAGGCAGCTTTCAGACAACCGCGGTAAACACCGAACTGAAACACGCAGGCTTACCAACTAGGGAAGACAAGTGTGCAGAGAACGAGGTGGCTCGTGAAAACACCTAAGTGGAAAAGTGTTTCAGACTGCTACAGACCCCTCACTGGCACTCATGCATCCTAAACCTATCGGCTATACATAAGTTCTGCTTAGTCTGGTGGCTGAGTGGGTAGAGCCATTACCTCATGAGGTTGAGGGTTCGAATCTGGCTTTCCTCCGTGTGTGTACATGTGTGGGTTTTTCCCACCAGGTGCTCCAGTTTGATGCCACAATCAAAAGACAGGAGGGTCAGGAATATTGGGTATTGGGCTGTTTCTAGGATGCTTGGTGCCCTAAGCAATAACTCGATAGGCGTAGTAAAGTCTTGGGTGCATGGGCCCACTGTAAAGGCATCGGGATCCTAAACAAGTGTTTATATCGTTTTACATAATTGTCCTTAGTGTGTGTGCTGGTGCCCTGTCCAAGCTGTACCCAGTTTGTACACTCTGACGCCTGTCATAGGCTCCAGGCTCCTCACAACCCTGTCAGTAAGGAAATTAATAAATGAGGTTCCATTCATGTATCCAATACACTGCAGTCCAAAAATGCTGTGATATACTGACCAAGCTAAACCTAAAACCAGACCTAATAATGCATTTTTGCAACACCTACACAAAACCGCCAACAGACTGTCTAATATTGTCAGGCCTACAAACATTCTTGCAATATAGCAACTTAGACAAATGTCATATATGGTAATTTTTTAAAAACATGCTGACTGCAGAGTTTTTAAACAATAGCTTAAGACTAAAAACTTTTTTATAACGTAGTTATGCAAAACTTGTGTAAAAGTTTTAACCCAGGTGATTCTTCCAAAGATTTAATTAAAGCATAATTTTAAAGGGCACGGAATATCCTGATGAGCACGAACACTGCTGTAAAAAACTTGGTCAGAAACCAGTTACTATGTTAACAGAATATTTTACTAAAACGTGCTTAATAAATTAAGTTACGAGCTCGGGTAAAATATGCTGATAACATTTGTCCACCATGCAAGAGTTGATCCTTTTTAAGGAAGTACAAAATAAAATGATGGGTTCCTTTAAACGCAGTGGATCGCTGGTTGGACGTCTCGTTTTTGAAGTTGCAGGTAGACAAGAACATGGTCCTCCATTCACAATCACTGCACAACTTCTCAAACATTACATCCCATAATTTAGAAAGGTGCCAAACACTTCAATCGCATCTCAGCCTCACGTTCTGTGCTTCAACTTCCACCAGCGCAGCTTGGCGAAGCGACGCGATCTCACGACTGCACGAAGAGAAATAGTTTCGAAACACGTTTTAA
This sequence comes from Chitala chitala, assembly GCA_025773905.1. NCBI lineage: Eukaryota > Metazoa > Chordata > Actinopteri > Osteoglossiformes > Notopteridae > Chitala > Chitala chitala. Next base: position 935,513 of record JABJVR010000013.1, on the reverse strand, counting down.
AATAAGACTACCACTATGACTTTAAGGGCTAATCCCTCCAAATTTAAGTGCTGTTACCAAACAGCTAAGGGGCGGTTCAGCAGCCAGTCCATGCGAGAGAGTGGGAGGTGTTTTATGTTACAATCGCCGCAGTCTCGCAGAGCAACTTTTAAAGTAACACTGTACGTGCGTGCGACGTGACAAAAGCACAATCTACAGTACTAAATCTAATATGAATTCTTCGTTGTATTTTATGTGCCAAATTACTGCTCCTATAAATGTTTACGTTCAGAGATTAATGTTGCATAATGTTACGTTAAACATCCTGCCTACTTTACTTTAAACCCACTTTCTAAATTAGAGTAACGATTGCATCCTTGATGGCAGGAGCGGTACAAACTCAATTTCAAATACGTCTGGAGGCAAAAGGAGCCGTCCACGTCCATTACAGCTCCTAAGATCGAAATTCTTACGATGGTTACAGTTTAAGAACGTTGTTATAAAAAGCAGAATTGCGTATTTACCAACAAACCGCTTCGACAATATTTTGTGAATTTCGCGTTATAATATAAATGTAGTTTGTGACACAAACGAGTCATACATATACAAGCTACTACACTCCCAAAGGAATCTAGGGGTTAAGTTTAGAATGAAAGATGGACAAAGTTTAAGTCAATACAACATATAGGGTTCGACTGCGTACATTTAAAAATTCCTAGTTAAATTTTTAAGCTTTACTGTAAGTCTACAACTCATTCGCCTACGTGCACAGCAAGCAATTTATAACAGGACGGTTTCCAAACAGCAAAAGCGCAATACACCGTAAAGCCCAATATTCGAAGCAAATGGGAATGTTTTCAAAGACCTCAAACAGATTTGCGTGTGTCTTCACTAGATAACACGCTTCAGCAGGAATCAAACTCCAAATCAGACCACGGTCCAGTTATCACTGACGTAAAACTTTGTTTCCACCAGACTTTTTAGAAGTTCTGTTGTTTATAAGCATCAATAACTACGTTTATAAACAAAGAAAAAATGGTTTTAAACGTTAAGACAGAAACAAAATAGCAACACAGCACTGTAACGCTTAAAAGCATTTCGCCACAAACGTTAATTAAACAAATCAAAGTGTTTTGTAAAAATACGTGAAAACTGCTTAAACTCCAGCCGTGTGTTTGTTATAAAACATCAAACATTCCAGCCAAACGTTCCACATTCTGATCAATGAGAAACACTTAAACGTTGTTGCACGCGCAGATCCCCCCCATTCGAGCTACTGTAAAAGCTAAGCAACATTGCCCTCAAAAGGTCTACAAAGTTTCTTCGATTTCTATTCCAGATAAAACAGTCAATGGCAGTAGCTAAGTGGGCAGCTGGGGGGGGAAATGCGCGACAGAACTGCTTTTATTTCCACTTTTACATACAGCCGATGCGTTTATTGGCGTGGACGTATCTTTCCAAGCACTTCATTCTGCAGTGACAAGTTGCATTGTTTATTGCCATTTGTGCCACACTTAGAAGGGCAGTGGGAACTTGTTTCTTACCGCTATAAGTGTGTTATTTCTCTGTTCTGCGGTGGTTGCCGAGTCGGGGTCTTGTTTGTTTTGCTGTTTACTATTAGACTTCTTAGCCCGCTGTTCCAGGCTTCTTTGATAAAGACTGACCGTCTCCCTGCGTTCAATCTCCAGCTGTTCCACATGGGCTTGCTGGTACCTGGTCTCACAGTTTATGTGATGTCTCCGACAGCCTTCGATCCTTTGCCTCAATCTCTCCACCACTGTGCTGTGCTTAGGAATGCCAACGTTGTTACCGCTGATGCCACTGTTCATGTTGTTGATGCAAATACTGCTGCCATTTGCAGCAGCGGGGGTTGCAAAATCCCCCATTCTACGGTCTGTGCACAGTATTTTGGAAGAACTTTCTTTGCCTGCCGTGTCTGAAGTGTGTCCAGGGGGTGTAAGAAGGGGGAATCAGAAGACTAGAAACAATCGTTGGCCGCTTCCCTCCGCTGGGAAACTCTGTAATTTAATCATTCAATACTACTGAAGGCTTACTGTGTTCAAATGCAAACGGACAAAAACTCCGTAACGTTTATGTGACTGAGGTCAATAGTTGGCTGTTCTCTGCTACCACAACTAAATGGTGTCTAATTCAACTCCACAGAAGATCCGGATGTTACAAGCGATCATCACACACACAACAACCAGTGCTGCGAGCTCCCGGCTTTATTGTTTTCCTTTAAGAAAAAGTTTTGCTGCTTCCAGCGCAAATGCTCCGGAGTAGTTCCGTGTACTTGCATTCTCATCAGTTGATGCGTTAGATCCCCAACCACGAAGCGATGGTTTAAAATCTTTCCCGCTCGCACGCACGTTTGAAGATATCCCAAAGACGCCGATCCGCTGGTCGGTCACGGCTGCTGCTGCCACCATCACAATGATCAAGTACTCTCCTCCTCCATGCCAGCGGAGTGATATCAGGACAAGGGCTGAGTAAAAAGAAGCTACGGGCTGTGAATAGCCTGCCGGCCGTATGTTAAACACGGAGCGGATCGCTCGTGGATTGGGCGCAATGCAATAAGGAGAATGGAGACGCGCAAGATCCAATAGCCGCACTTAATTTGATGTCTGCGTATTTAAAAGCAAAAGGAGTAAAAAAAAAAAAAAAAGTGTTTACAGTTTGTCCAGAAACGACTCGAACCATTTTGAGGGTGATTCAAAATAATTGGTCCATTATAAAATTTTAACTCTTCGTCAAAAATAGGTTTGTATTTTCGAGTCAATATGTTACTGTTTTCAAATTTGAAAGGTGGCAATAAATATCAAGTCCATGCATCATAAAATCACGGGAGGATACGTGATTACGGACTGGCGAGGTATAAAATTCACAAAAATAGGAAATTTTGCATTATTGCTCGGACACCTGTTATAATTGTGGGGATGGTACCGTGTCGTGCCAATTCATCCATGACTCAGCAGGTAGCGCTGTTGCCTGACACCTTCTGGAGCGTGGGTTCTAATGAGCTTTGCGGTTTCCACAGTGTGCGCTTGTTCTTGGAGGTCTGCTCTGGGTTCTCTGCCTTCCTCACGCTATTGAAGAGATCTGCTGAATTCACTGCTGAGCGTACGGGTCTCTGAGTGTAGGTGTGTGTGATCATGTAGCTTGTAAAGCGCACCCTAATTCCAGCCCCACGACTTCCAGAACGGACCAAATAGGAGATGGCCAGGATAAAACTGTTATTGACAATGTCATTCTGATCAAAATTGGCATCTGTTGTAGTATGTAAGGACACCTTTTTATCGCAAAGGATGAAAGGATGTTTAGTGAATTTTTAGTTTTAAATTTTATGTCGTTGACTAGCAGGAACATACCTGTAAAAGCGACAAACTGTCTTGATGCACTGAAGACGTTAACGTGTTGCGTTGGGTCTCCCACGTGCATTAAGGAGCTGCGCCAACATGATGCCCAGATACTTAACTACTCTGCCAGCCGTGATTTTGGCACAACGTAGACAAAAATAGAAAAGTTAACTATAGTCCAAAGCTCTCTACCACGTCAAGCTCCTTTTAAAATATCAGTGCTGAGTCAACGCATGTCACACAGATCCGGCCAGTCCGAACGCACTCGCTGAACGTATAAGCAAGTCACCGACCTGCCTGCTATCAAAGTGAGCGCCGTACGGATGTGGTTGAAACAAACGGCATCCTCACCGGGCAAGACATGAGCAAGACGGTCTGGTGAGTGAGACGCTCATCATAGTCAAAAGTCATAGTATGAATATTTGTATCAGAATTTAAACAACTCACCTTCACGGCGACATGGAAGACGCTGTATAGAATCCTGACAGAACACAGGACCTTCTGGAAAAACACTCTCACCATGGTTGCCAGGGGCAAAAATGAACTTGAAAGCACTTATAGCTAATAATAATAATAATCATCGTCATGTTTGCCTTGGGTTGGCACCCTGTCCAGGGTTTACCCTGCCTTGTACCATAAGCTTCCTGGCATAGGCTCCAGGTCCCCCATGACTTTTCACAGGATAAGCAGTATGTAAAATGTATGGACGGATGTATAGTACATTATTATTACATTGAGTTGGCACCCCGTCCAGAGTGTCCCCTGCCTTTTAGTCCAAGCTATCTGGGGTAGGCTGCATGCCTCCCACAACTCTGCGCAGGATAAACAGTATGGAGAATACATTAGTAATAACCTAAGAAGGTCATTTAAAGCTGTGGAAGACAGCACTTCTAAATGTGTACTCCTGAAGCAAACTTGTCTATATTCAATAACAAAATGTTACAGATAAGTTGAAGTTGGCAAAATAAATGTCTCAAACTTTTTGTTCTCAATGTTTTCACGTTGTATGTGCAGTTATGCTTGTTATGATCTCATGTTACATTTGTGTGTGTGTGTGTGTGTGTGAGAGAGAGA
>JABJVR010000013.1:898579-923970 GCA_025773905.1 Chitala chitala | reverse complement strand
CCCGTTCATCTGTTTGGAAAACACCACTGCCACACACCGCACAAGTAATTAAGTAATTTTTTAATAATCAGCACTTGAATTCAAAAAAAAAAAAAAAAAAAAAAAAAGTCTGTAATTGACATTAATTATTGACATTAGAACGGCAAATACTTTGTCAGGTAAATTTTATGCAAATCAAGAACATTTCCTCTTCTGCGTCTGAACATTAGGAAGATGTTTCAGAAATGAAAGGTTTACAAGAATTCAAGAACTAAATGAAAGGTATGAAACTGGAATTGCAGTATGTCAACAGTGGAATTCTGTTTGACTGGTTGTTCTCTTTACCTCCTATACTGTACATTCATACATCTGTTTTTGGAAAGATTTGTTTTGAAGAGGAAAAATAATTTATACAAAAAATTTCACAGTCATTAAATGGAGTCATACGTGTCCAATTCATCCAGCTGCAAAATTAAATTACAGGACAACAGATGCATATTGAAGCAGATAAATACTTTTTTTGGTGTTTGTGATCTGTCAATCAGTATGTTAATATTATTTAAACATTTCTACCATTTGACTTCCACAATTAGGCTCTGAATGCCCATCCTGAGTTTATCAAAAAGTAAAAATGCTACATGTCAGGAAATTGTAATTTTGTGCATATAAACTAATTGTAGTGAGTTTCATCTACCTTAAAAGTGCTTCACTTACACATTCATTCATTAATTTGCTCAACTAAGCATTTGGTCTTACCCCCTCCGTACACAAACACATTTCAGGAGGCTCCACTACAGCCACCTTAGATTATCTGTCTGCACGTTTATAAGAGGCGACTTTTCTTTGGCACTTACCAAATCCTTCTCGGGATGGCACACCTTGACCCACAGAATGTGGTCCAGCAGCCAATCAATGGGTTTGTCCTTGTAGAACATCAGTATGAACTCCACTAGCATCGGGACGTCCGACGCTCGGAACAGTTTGCCTAAGGCGAGTCCACACACGTCTGTGACACGGTATCCCGGAGCAACAGGCAGTCCAAAAGTAGTCAGTAAAGAGTCCATTAACAGGTCTACTGCTTAAATGAGGAAAGGGACTTGGAGATTCCAGACAGGTGTCCAGTTACTATCTGAGTGTCATCAGATAGTGCCTCTCTGTAAGTATGTGCTCTTTCTTTTGGTCAGCGCCTTTGCATTCCACCCAAACCAAACGTTTCCTTGCAGCTCTGCAATCTCCCCTTTGGCCTCATATGGGCATTGCCATAGAGATCGAGACTGAATGCATTTTTGTGCAAGGTTCCACAGCAAGAAACCCAGCATCAGGGCTTCGTCAGGCAAATCCTACTTACTGATAAGTCCTAAATGGTGCAACTGATGGACAATGCAGCAGTCATACGTAAAACAACCATACACTATATTTGAATAAACTATGCCTTTAAAAATCCATTTTGATTAACACATCAGTACAAACATCGTATTCAGGTAGCTTTTCATTCCAGAACCTCACGTCTGAAGATCTTTAATAAACATCAGAGGAACTTACCAATAAACCCAAGCTGTGAGAACTCCAATGCAAACCAGTCATCAGAGGTCTGTTGGTGTACGAACGTCTTCATGATCTGCAAATAGCCAAGTTTGGCAACTATGTCGTCTTCCAGCTAGAAACAGCGAGACAGAAATTGTGTGTACAGGCTGAAGAGTATAACTGGAATTTCAGGCAAAAGTGTGAGCCACCCAACAAATTAAACACTGTAGCCCCAATCCAGTGTCTTCATGGCAAACGTTCTGCATGGTAACACTCGAGCAGAGTAACATCAGGCTCAAAAGAGTCACTTTAGCTTTATCAGGACTCCTGTGTGATGTTTAACCTTTGTTCTGATAAATTAAGCCAGAGGTCCCCCTGTGCCACTAACTCAGACAACCAGTTTCCTGTTCATCCCCCCATAATGTTTGGTTGCCAGACCGCTGACCCAAAGCTGACACAAACCTCGATGAAGCACGTTGGCAGCAATCACACCATTTAACTTATAAATCACATTAATTTGTTAACTGACAGAGTTCAGCATGCTCAGCCCAGTCTACAAAGGCCCTCTAGTCCAAGAAGGAAGAGGTTTGTTCAGTCCTTTCTTAGTTACTTTGTGCAGGATGATCCCAGGACGACAGAGAGGTGAGGGACACTCCCAACAGAGTGGGAAACTGAACCTTCCGGGAGACTTTCCCCATATTGGGACCAAACCAGACAATTTATGTGGATGGCAAGGACTTCCTGTAGAGGGGCTCTCGAATGCCCGTGTGAGCAGATAAAGTTGCTTCCCACAACATGCACTGCACTGCACTCCCCCCCGCCACACACACACACACACACACACACACACACACACAGAGACAAATACAAAAAAAAAAACAAGCACTCTGGAAAAGACAGGTGCCACTGTCTTTTAGGGCCCTGCTTTACAAGTGCATTACAAAAGGCTGCAGAAGGGACACCCAGGCGTCCCAATTTCCATTTTACATTCAGTACGAGGAACCCCAGCCAAGTGCCAGAGTGCCACAGGTGTGCAAGGCTCCCGAGTGTACTGGCATGTTTCAAGACTGAGGCTACCGTACCTCGGAACCCATTCATTTGGTGTCCCCATCACAGGGGCTGTTGTTTGCAATACATATATTAACCCCATCAGCGCCAAGGCCATTTCAGCCAGTCAAACCTGGGCTGCATGCAGGTGACCATGTGCTTACCTGCACGTAATAGGAGCCTTTTGGTTGAGCGTAGAGCATCAAAAAGCTGTAATCCAAATTCTGTTTCGTTCGCCACCTGAATAAAACACCAGTTGCTGTTTGAGGCCAATAGAACGAAAAGTAAAAAAGACATTTTTTAAACAATTTAATTCATTGGCTTCAGTTAAACTGTACAGCCACTCCTTGTTTAGTGACTGCTTCAGTTAGGGACAATTCACAAATACGATAAATTAAATGTCCGACCGATGCACAGATTTATGTCAAAATTTTGTTAGGAGAGATCTTTAAAGTAGAATGTAAAAAATGTTCTGTATAAGTGCCCACTTTATGAAGGAAAGACCATAAAAAAATTGAGTAGAAAAGGGTGAAATCATACACTCACTTATGGTCACACTTAGGCTGTAGGGATTTTCACTTGAGCGACCATTTCATGTTTCACTTCATGTTTCGTCTGTGTTTTTATCTGCGTTTTTATCTATGCTCTCTGTGCCCTTTAATTACCCCTCAGGGACAAATAAATTGTTTGTTTGTTTGATTGATTGATTTCACTTTGTGACTGGAACTCAGTTGCTCAATGCGGAGTAGATGAACTTCTACAATAAAACAATTCTAAGAGTACAGGATGCATAAACGTATTGTAAAAAGCACGTTACGCCTGATCCATACTGACAAGAATGACACATGGAAACTCACTGTACTCTTTCCTTTGTGTCTCCAAAGGTTTCCCTGAGCTGGCTGAAACTGGGGTAAAAATGAGGCGACGGCGACACGACTTCCAGAAGCCCCGAGTCGACCTCGTTAGGAAAGCTGTATGGCCAAAGCGCAAAATTAAGTTAATTGACATTGTTAAGCACCATTACCAACTTTCAAAAATTAAAACCTGCAGTTTTCTGCAGTTTGCATTCATTTGACCAATTTTCTTACAGGTGTTCAAATACAAAAAAAAAAACTTGATTACGTTACAAAGTGTTGGGCACGCAGTGTAGACAAAAGCAGGCAACTCACTCACTTGGTCTTTATACTGTGTGCTACAGAGTCAAGGTAAGCAGCATCAACCTAAAGGAGAAATTTATTTTTATTTGGCATTTAGGAATTTTGACAGTACCTCCTTGGTTCCCAGTGTCAAAAATAGCCTAAAGGGCTACTTAAGGCCACCAAGAAGTTGACGTAACTGCTGCTTGCCCAACGAGGTCCCAACGCTGCCCATGACACACCTCGGCCACGAAGACAATGATCACAATGTCATCCTTTTCCTCCACAGACAAGTCAAACAGCAGGGAGCTCAGCGAGTTTATCAGGTACGTGTTCATCTCACGCTTCACTGTGGGAATACCCAGCACCAAGGACACTGTCTCGCACACGCACGCACACACACACACACACACACACGCACACAGAGTAATGACATAAGACAAATGTTTTGGGTGATCTCTTTTGCTGCCACTCCTTACTGCTTACTGTCAACCTGGCTAACAACAGCAAACCTATGAAAATAGCTAACAGACTTAGCCACATTGGTTGAGGAGCTATGTGTGCACCGACCTCCTTTTCTCCCTCGTCCAAGTATTACATTGGGAGTCAGGCTGTCCTCATGGTCCTTCAAGTGGGGCAGGTAGAGGTAAGCATTGGACAGGTGAGGAAAACAGACAATATTCTGATTGTTCCACTCGGTTCCACCTATATAATGAATGAATGAACAAAACAACTGATAAATTAAACTGCTTAAAGTCCTACTAAGCCCTTTCAAATGACTAAAACAATGCATGGAAAGACTTTATTGCAGCAGTAAAAATACACACAGACAAATGTAAAAAAAAAAAAAAAAAAAAAAAAAAAGGAAACGTGACCCCTCTTCTAATAAGGGTGTGGCTTTTTCTAGTCTTGTGACTGACATGTTTGTTGTCACTGTTCTGTGTTGGTTCTTCGGTGAATGTGCTGTGTGGGGTGAGCGCTGTAGTTTCATTTTTTAACTATGACAATAAAACTCTCTACTCATCGTCCATACAGTATAATAATGACACAAATGTCATGTGATGTTGGTCATCTGAGGTTGTATTTACAAACTTGCCTAAATTTAAGGCCTGGTAAGGACCAGATGATGTTTTATCATTATTCTTATTGTGTCATGATATGTAAAACCATAAAAAGAGAGTGTACTTTTTTTTCTTTTCTACCATAAAAATAAAAAGGGGCACAGATTAGATGCACATGGCAAACGAAGTACAGAAAATGCCATGTCGTAACATCTAAAGGTTTCAGATTAACTAAAGTTTTCATACAGAGTGCAGCTGCCCATAATATGACCTGCAGGGAGGAAGACTAAACTTCTTAAAACCTATTTTTAAATCATATTAAACTGATTAACCTTGTTACATAAAAAGTGCAGAAGGTTCAACGAAACAACACCAAAGAAAACAGCAGGAAAAATGTGGAACTTATAGAAGGTCAAACGCCAACACAAACTCAACTGCTGGAAGGTCAAACGCCAACACAAACTCAACTGCCGTAGTAAAAAAACCTTTACAAAAAATGTAAATATTAAAAGTCTGTGGTGAAAGATACCAGACATCCAGAAAGTGAACTGTTCTCAGACCAGTTCAAATCAATTTAGCCATCAGAACCTCAAAGAATACAACTTTATCATGACTTTATGACTTAAAATAACTCACAATAACCAAGAAGAGTAAGTGGTACATCCATCACACCGAGACAGAAAGCCCTGAGTATGACTGAAGTTAAAGTATAGGAGATGAATGAATGGGTCAGAGGGCTGTCACAGGAATCAGGATGACACGGCAGCGCTTGTCAGTTGACATGAGAGCGCAGGGCGATGTAAGTGAAAGAGGCAATGGCAAAACAGTGGCTGCTGCGCTTTGCCATGGCCCTGCTGCACTAAAGCATCGCTCAAACGGCCGAGGACAGACACTGGAGCCACCCTCACTCAATGGTCACCTGTCAGTTTCCTGGAGCTCCTCTGCTCCCTGGCCAGGAGTTTCAGTCTGTCCAAAACCTCAGTAAGATTTTGTGAGAGCTGAAACCCTCTTTTCTCTGCAGCCAGAAGATCCTGGTAGAGGGCTATCAACTGGGACTGTGCATTGTCTTCCTGGATTCCTGGACACAGGACAAAAGAACAGCCTTTTATAGAAGACTAATATGGTTGCAATACTATGTCCAAACATTTCTGGAAAATTGCAAACACCCACAAAAATAAAGCAAAATGTTGGAATAGATTAATTATATGGTTACATTTAACCACACGTGTAGTGGTGCATACATGCAGGTATAAGACATACCTACCACTATAAAAACTAAGTTACTGTACAATCACCATTTAGTCACTTAAGCAACTGATATTGTAATGTCCAAAACATTACACAAAACTGCAATTACATAAAGTCTATGATATACTACGAGTTAAAATGTACAAGACCGCTCACAAACTTAATCTGTAGAATTAGAAACGGTACAATCGCTAATTTTATTGACAAGTTTATATTCCCAAAGTGATTACATTAGATAGCAATGTAAATATACACTATACCATTGTCCTAGGTGAGGAAAAAAACTACTAAAATATATATCGCAGGGTTGGGTTTAAGCGGCACATCATCTAAAATCTGTCAATTTATAGATTCGTGCTTATCCATAAATCACTTTCAAGCGATTACGGAAAAAATACGGTTCAAATAATGGAAGAGGAGTAATCACAAGAGGAAAGAAACCAAATTCACTTTTCTTCTTTACAAATTATAAAATGTATACGGTGCCTATTTAAATTACCCCGAAGGCAAACTGAAAAAACAAATACCAAACATTTTACGTCATAGTCGTTGTGTGAAAATATATTTGCGGGCAACATATATAAACGACAGATCTAAGTAAAATATTACATTAGCCGTTCATTGACCCTTACGATACATGGATACTATAATTAACTGCTTTTTGTATAATCCAACAATACGAGTATCCTGTAACAACATGTAGCGTTAAACTGCCGGAATCACAAGCCAAAAAAGAAATAATTAAAAATCCTAGAAAATGTGTAGTTTAATAATAAAACAATAAAAAACACAATCACAACTATGTCTCATTCTCAAACTTGTGCTTGCGATAGTTCACTATAGTACCGCTTTTACAATAAATGAAACTAAACGTTGTGAAAAAATACAAAGCATTAGAGTTTCATATATTTAGGGTAAAAATCACAAATACATTCATTACGTTTTTTTTTCTTCATGAACATTAATTAAATGACACGCAGGAACGGAAAACGGTAATATACATCTTATTTGATCAAATTTATGCCTATGCTGTTTTTAGTGCTTTCCAATTGTTGGCATGAATTGAAGTAGTTTGTTCCTAACGAATGTTAATGAAATATAAGATGTTTACTCACAGAACCTAAGTATAATTTACGCACTTAATGTGGAAAAGACCGTCTCACCTGTTCGCCTGCGAGTGGTAAACCAGGTGAAGCAGAAGAAACTTCCGACACTTAAGTAAAACAGAAACCTGCCATAATTGAACCTCATTTCATTCCAAAGGATTTAATAATCCTTTTCTCTCGTCCCCTCGTACAACTGTGTGTATTCTTATATATGTATTTTTAAATAAATTTTTAAAAAGTAAATTTAACTGCTGCCGATGGCTGTTGTGCCCGTCGCAGAGTGGACCGAACATGCGCTTATCCTGCTGGCAGTGACCGGACTGGTGAGCTGCACTTCCTCGTTGAAGGTGTGAACGCGCACCTCTGAACCTTTTGGCACGGGTGAAGTGGAAGTTTTGTGAAGTCCACGTACGATTATAGTCGTCAAAACGTAGTAATCGACACGGATCGTCAACTTTGGTTTTGGAAAGTGTCTTCAAGCCGACTTTACAATTAATTGTTGCTGCTCATTTCGTCACTTAACTAGCTTTTCGTAAATTACCAACTTTAGTTATATTTAGCTGTATAAAGGGAAAGCCGTGCATATTTTTATGCAATTACACCGATATAAATTACATTAATACACATAATGGGAATGGTTCAAGGGGAAAAAACGGCCATCATGATTCAAAAAACATAATGCAAAATGAAAGTAAAGGACTAAAAATAAGTTCCCATAATTAATTGAACCTTAGATTTTATTTTTGTCATTAAAAAACAAGTCAGTGCCTTCAGTATTTACACTGATGCTAGAAATCTCCGCGGTGAGTCTGTACCCACACCGGCTGGTAGTCAGTCTAGCAGCGCCACTCTGCGGCTGCGTGAACGTACATATTTCGTGCATGCGCAAAAGTGAAATAAGAGAAAATAAAAAAGTTGTCACTACTGTATTACAGCATAGAAAGTTCACACGGCCATTAGCGAAAGACGACAGTGCTTGCTTTACTGAATCTGGAAGTTTAGTCATGTCAACTGGACGTCTTTCTCATTTACGCAGAAACGTTTCACCTTTTACCAAAAGGCTTCGTCAGTCTGATGGAATTGGGGAAGATTCTATCACTATACACCTATCAGGGTAGCAGGCCACACCCATTCCTGAATAGACTCAGTAGTGTAAGAAAGGTGAGGTTAGAGTCATACTGTTTTGGTGAATTTAAGTTGTGAATATTTTGGTGACCACAAGGTGGCAGTGTTTTTCATTCGAAAACCAGCTGCAATGCGTAAAAAATACAGGGTTTTGTACTGAAAGGCTAATAATAATAATAATAATAATACATTTTATTTATAATGCACTTTACATTTAGGTCAAATCTCAAAGTGCTCACGCCTCCACGGTCAGTGCTTCGAATTCCACCTCCACTCTGTGTGTATGATGTTTGGATGGTTTCCGTGTGCTTCAAGGATTTTCACCAGGTACCGTGGTTTCTGCCCACAATCCAAACATGTATTTTAGACTGATTTGTGTTTCATAGTTTAACGTTGTGTGTGTGTGTGTGTGTGTGTGTGTGTGTGTGTGTGTGTGTGTGTGTGTGTGTGTGTGCGTGTGCGTGCGTGTCCTACCGTCTGCCCTTCCTGGGATAGACTCCAGGCCCTCATATGCGATGTGTATATGAAGATATGAGTTTACATCGACGCTTTGCCTTGTGTTCTCTCTTGCATACAGCATTTTCATTTTGCCAAAAAAAGTAATAAAGCAGATCTTAAAAAATAAAATGCCAGCTTGTTATATCTATTCTTTATTTTTGCTTTCAAATAATTTCATTTGCAGTGTAGAGCTGAAGTCAAGTCTCATGTGTTTGCTTGGTCTGCTCTGGCTTTTTGGTAGTTGTCTCTTGTGCAGGAGGTGGACACATTTCTGGCAACGAGATGGAAAATAAGGTTGCTAAGAAATTTTAATGGCATGACTGATTACTGTTTCACAGTGTTTATTCATGGAATATATATGCGTATCTTTAGTCGTAAATTCTTGACAAAGTCTGGCACAAAGACCTGAAAATTTAATTCTTTCCTACCGTGCTTTTCGTCATAAAGAAAATAAGATTCTGGAAAACCCAAGCACCTCTCCTGCTTCCTGAAGATCTCAGTGTTGGACGGGCTCAGTTTGCCCGTTCTCCCTGTAAATGAGAAGCTGTAAGCAGTGGTTCCATGCCCCTTCAAAGTCAGAGGTCCACTCCATTTTGTTTTTATGAGTTGGTTGTTTGTAGAATCTATTTGTTTAGCTACCTAGATTCATAGAACTTGAATTCACACATTGTATTGTGTCATAATGTTATTCTTGAGAGAGAGAGAGAGAGAGAGAGAGAGAGAGAGCGCCATCCTAAAGACATTGTACCACTTCAAAAATAAATTGTACATGATACCTCCTTGGCAATAAGAGAATCATTTCGCATAAAATGCCACTAAAAACAACATGCGTAACACCAGTGAACATACCTAAGATGTACAGAGATGTGCCGTTACTGTCAATGTTGTCGGTGGTAGTGAAGTACATGAGCAGGCAGTCTGGACACGTGTGTATAAAGGTAACAATACCCGTGCCATTATCGTCTGGAAAAACAGGGCGATTTATTAAAAAAAAAATCTTTATATTTGTTCTTCTGCATGTATTTTACTGAATCCTGGGACCTTGGATCACCTTACTCATAATGACCAATAAATTACTTGTTACCCTGACCTGCTAATTCTCATTTACAGAGAAATAAACACACAAAACATGCGTGTACATTCAGCAAGGAAGAAGTGAAACCACAACATGAAAGCATGAGGTCAGTACAACATCACCACATCTCCCAGTAACAGGAAATAATTTTTTAAAAATTATAAATATACTCACAAGTCAAGTGGACAGTGTTATTTTTGATGGCCATATTGAACGTTGCATAAATACACGTTTCATTTCTGAAATTAAAAACACCCATATTAGCATACCTGTTAGGTAGTAAGAGATTTTAACTGGTACCAGTAATGAGGCTGCAGTAGCTCACAGGAACGTGAACATTAATAAGCCAGTGAGACCAACATCTTTTCTTTTTGACCAAAGTTAAATATCTTGAGCAAATTGTAGTACATGGCTTGGGATTTAAATGATGGAAAGGAAGAAAAATTGCCATTCTTGTCAAGACAAAATCAGAAACAGCCAGGCCATCATACAGGACATGAGTAACTCAGGGTTACACACATCTTGTTTCCTTCTTTACAGAGGGCTGTTTCGTTGTGCGGTGAAGGCAAAATCTCAATCCAGGAACTTGTCACTGTTTTCAGCAGTGGAGCATATTTCTGGCTTTTTGTTGTCCCTTCAATGACTATCCATTCTCCCAATATCTGTCAGAATGTATAATAATTATAAATATACACATAAAAAATATCTGAAATTTTTTTTTCTAATGTTGGTTTAAAAAGTAGTTTATCATTATCAGTACATTGATGTATTTTTTAGAAAATTCTAGATAAGAGTTTATCCCCATAACATGGACGGTTTATGGTTTTAGTCAGCTGCACAAACAGCTCAGCACAGATACTTACAGATCTGAAGTCGTGCAGCACCAGGGGTTTGACCAAATCCTCACAGTCCTGGAGAGCCGCCACACTCACAATGAACAGTGCAAAGAGCGAGACGGCAGACAGGAAATGCATCATGACTCAGAGTCGGACTAAGAGACGACACTGGATATGTCGTTGCCACAGTTGTCCTCTTACCTGAATGACACTCCACTTTTATAGGCTGCTGCACTGAAAACTCCAGGTCTTGGTACTGACAGCTGGACTTTCCAGTTGGACAAAAGATTTCAAACACCCACTATTTGCAGACACTTGAACAAATATGTTTACTTTGTCTTTAAGGTTGGGGGAAACTCCAAATTTTGAAATTCCAAATAGATTTTCTTTCATGCTTTGACAGAAACTGCAGTTCTAGGTCATGTCATAGTTACTAATTAACCTCTTAATTTTACAAATTTACAGAAGAGGTCTTCTTGATTGGTAATAAAACAACAAATAAATGCAACTGACACAACTCAACATAAATATGCGGCATCTGCAGGACCAACAAAAATGACTTTTGCATACAAATACCACAAAACCACAGTAGAACTTTGTTTCTCTTTATGTCTCAAATGAGATCACGCTTGTATTCCTTTACATGTGCATCTTATTATTGTGTGACTTAATGTTGAAAGAAGTTATTCAAAAATACGTTAAATATTAAAACAGCAGTTAGTTGAGGACTAGCTAACTTTAAACAGTCAACAGTATCTTGAGATAATCCTCTTTAGGACTGTTCCTTAGCAACTGTCAGTTATTTGTGATCATGTATAAGATATATAATCTTTGTGGGGAAAAGGTAGGTTGCATGATTGATCTAATGTGTAAAGGATGGAAATTTGGCAGAGAGCTGAGTTGGTTTTTTCTCACTTACAACACACCTGAATAGGTACAATTAGTCTGCTGTTAAAATAAGACTAGTACAAGATGATACTGATCAAAATTCAGCATTTCAACCTAAGAATGTTAACCTTAAAATGTACATTATTATCTGTTCATTATGGTGGCATGGTGGTGAGCACCATTGCCTCCCATCTCTGGGGCTGTGATTTGCCTCTGGCCTGTGTTCATGGAGCTTGCATGCTCTCTCCATGCCTGGTGGGTGTTCTCTGGTTTCCTCCCAGGATCCAAAGCCAAGTGCGTCAGATTAATTGGCATTTGCAAATTGCCTTTTATGCGTGTGGGAGTTCGGGTGTGTTCGGTTGGAAGTCCTTCAGTCGCATCAGTGGTGGTGTCTCTGCCATCCAGTGGACCCTGCCTTAGTACAGGACTAATTCTAGCAAAGTGTTAAGTGCACATATTTAAATCTCGAGTGTGTGCCATGCTTTGTGAGCCATTTAACATGAATACATTAATGTTCACATAACTTTGCAGAACATACTTACTGTGTGAATATACTTTTAAATTACACAAAAATAAAAAAAACAATAAAAATTAAAATTAAAAAACAGGTAGTGGGAATCCAGCATTTTGGTGGCGATAAATCATTTCTACAGTTTCTTGATTCCATTATCCAAATAGCTGGAGTTTGTCAAATTGTAGCTAACACTTAAGAAGGGCTGCTGTCCTGGTCTAAGCTACAATTAAGATGTCTTTTGTATATGATTTTGTAAAATTTCTAATGTGCAGTAATGCATTTTACAATAATTTTTTTTTTGCGTAAGGCACTAACTCTGTCATACTGCAGGATGTATTATCAAAGATAAAAAACCAATGAATTGCTATAATTGCTGTATAACCCCCCCCCCCCAAAAAAAATGGAGAACGTCACTGTATTATATTTTACAATTCAATGATGACACTGAGTATTTATAAAAACATTGAAAACTACATAATTTAATGGTGAGAGTATGTTTTCCATCCACATTTTATTGGTTCTGTACTTTATCATGACTATTTATATTTTCATTTCAAAACGATGCAACCCTAACTGCCACCGGTAACGATCAATATGTAATTCCTGCAACGACTTATTTTTCCGAGAACAAAATATTTAATACAATATGAAGTAATAACCTGAAATTTCATGATAGTTTTTTTCATGACTATGAACATTACATATTTATGCTTAAAAAACGTTAAGGATACAATTCTGAATAGTGTATAACAGAACGTAATGGTGGTAGAAGTATTTAAGATGTCAACTGCTTTATTAATCATGCACACAATCATTAAATATAATAAAGGCATTAATTACTATGATCTTTTGTACACTATTGTAAAATGTAGTTGTTTTGTCTTTACATATCTTTTAAGGCTTTTGCTTTTTGTCTGGTGTAGTTTGGGAAGTGGTTACAGTCATGATAAAGTCAGCAGAAACAAGAGTAACAACACAGTCCATTGTTGAATCAGTTCACCCCTTGGCTTCCCACAGTTCAGACAAGGGCATGACCATGGCTCCAGTCTGTTCTGCTCTATGTCTGACTTCCTACCACCTGTCTTTCCTTCTTTGTTTCCACTGTGCCTTTTCCCATTAATCCCCTGGTTGCCCTCCTGTTCACTGTCAGTTATGGAAAATGCCTGCTTGCCAACAGGCACAGAGAAAGACAGTGCCCCGGAAATGGATGGAGATGGCTGGGGGCAGTCGAGCCAATCAGCGGCCACAGGTCGAGGAAACCCCGCCTCAGGGGTGGAGCCAGGAGAGGGAAACTTCCAGTACAGTTGGCCTTTGAAGATGTATGTAGAGCCTGATTTGGGATGATACGAGGGTCACTGAACCCATTGCATCTCAAGATAATCAGGATACTCACACACACACACACACACACACACACACACACACACACACACACATATACAAGCACTGCTTTACCGTCATTGTCTGTGATAATGCCATTCACACCCTCCTTGATGAGCTCTCTCCAGACACTGCTTTCTTCTGCTGTGTTGTGCTCTCCATTCTTATCTCCCCAGTCTGGACCCTTTTCCAAGTCCCACACAAGGCCACGGTCCACCTCTTGTCCTCCGTCTAACTCTGAGATGGGTCTGGGGTAGCCTTCTTCAAGAGAGCGGTCCCTGAACACCCAATACAGGGAGTCTGGATAGCGACACCAAAGATGGTTTACATCACGTCAGCAAAAAGAATGGCAGGGAAGCAGACACAGTTATGTGCTTGTAGTTTTTCTGGTTTGCTTATTCTCACCGTGCACACAAACGAAACTAAACAAAAGAGACACAGTTACCTGTGATGAAGAGGATCGCATGATCTGAGCGTCTCTCTAACACCGCCAAGAGTGGTGGCAGGTTGGCAGGGAGACCCCCCCACATTCGACGAAGGGAGGCTGCCTTCCCAGACACAAGTCCTCCTGAGCTCACCCTCCACATGCTGAGGTCTGGGAGGGCGGGGGATGGCAGACACCACCAAGCTCATTCACATCAAAACATAAAATACATCCAGCTTCTAGGAGTCATACAATTAAAGACACTTCTGCAATCATACACTACTAATAATTTATTTGTAATATATAATGATATGTTATTAAGCAAATTAGCCGGTGAGAATTATCTTGCAAAACCCTATAATTAAGTTAGAGCAGCATAACTCAATTGAAATGCTCTTATTCCACTGAGCGGTTTTTGTCAATCGTTATATTAAACAAAATAACATACAGGAATCTTTAATAAGATGAGCTTCACATCATTAATGTTACTGTTCAAAAGTCATTATTGTAGCTCACCTTTAAAGAAAAAGGTTTCCCCTCTGATTTTGGCCACTGCGTCAAAGCTGCTTGTGCAACGATCAATTGCATTGCTGCATGAGCGGCAGAGAGTGTAATTATTTTAAGTGCTGCAGTAGTGCAGTATAGATGCGCTACAGCATGCAGATATAGCAATATTACCGGTGGTTTTCTGTAACTCGATGTCCTTTGTGTCTCATGTGAGGCTGCAAGACTGAATCAGGAGAGTCTTCAGCTGGCAAGTGATCTTCCTCACCTGGCATTTATAAAGACAAACCAGTTTGTAAACTCCATGCTTGTTGATGCAGAAAAGTTTAGATAACAAATGCCCCGATTATAACTGAAAAGCTATAGAGGACCTTGTGCAAAATACTTCTTTAAATGTAAAGCATCAAACAGCGTACTTGACTCGAAACGATCATTATAAACCTGGTTCCACATAAGTACATGAACTAATGAGAAAAAACCACAAATGAGTGCTTTTCTGCTCAAAGACAATGCAAAAAATTGTATGATGCATTTAAAATGAAATTGAAGTAATAAATATATTTTTGTAGTTTGTTTCTGTTTTTCTTTCAACGCGCCCATTAGAAACTGAGTAGCTTTGAGGAGAAACATGTATAAAGCTGAAGTGAACTCTGGAAAGCGTTATCCCACAAAATGTTCGTTTTCCTCTGTTGCAATGCAAACATGGTCATATTCTAAGGAGAAGAAAAAAAAGCATCTTTTTCCTTACCGTACAGTCTGGTGATCTGCTCCCTGTCTGGGGGGGGCAGCGTGAAAAGCAAGGGATCCCCGACAGGGCCCTGGTAGTAAGGCCTCATGACAGAGCGCCTCGCAGAGGAATGGGACAAGCCCAGGGCATGGCCAAACTCGTGAACTAGCACTGTGAAGAGGTCCGTTCCCTCGGAGGCTGAGAGCAGGTACGGGCAGGACGAAATCGTTCACAAGCCGCACCTTGGCAACGCACATGTGATTTCGCTTATAAAGGAGAACACTTAAACATCCCAAACTCACCTGGCTGCCGGAAAGCCCAGTCTTCCTCAGAATCCAGGTGCACACTTCCAGCTCTCTCAGGGTCAGATGGGAAGAAGGCGTGGCCCACTGCACCACCTGCTCCATCAAAGGGGAATTCGTCTCCATGGAAACTGTGCACGAAGTCCACCAGTAGGTCTGCTGTCTCTGAGCTTCCCACCTAACAGATGATATAAGCAGGGAAATGAAGCAGAACAACAAGTAAAACCTCCTCCGCTGCCTTCTGCCTGTTACACGTGGTTCAGAATTATTTACAATACGCAAGATGCTCTTAAGGTGTTTGAAAAAAAAAAGTTTAATTTGGCAGAAGGTCAACAGTGGAATCTATATTGTCTGAAAGAAAAAAAATTATATAGTGTCCTATAGTGTCTGAGTGTCTTATGTATATATACACACACACACTATAGACACACACAGACAGGTGACAAATTAAAATAAAAACCAACATAAAGTAACTGTCGACAGTCTGTTCTTGCTGACGCAGTGTGATCACGTTCTGCACTGGCATTCTCAGCCACCTGAGGAGAAGCTGTTCTTCTGTTTTTCCTTATATATTGCTCTTATACACACGAATGCCACAGTCATCAAATGGGTGCTGTTAACCATCATTTCTGAAGTCTTTCCCACAGACCTAAATGCAAATGTCACTTCAGTACACTTCCTATTGAAGCACTAGCTAACTGAGCTGTGTCTCTGACTTAAGACCCTGCCATCCGTGCCCCAACAATGAACCCACTGTCAAAGTTGCTTAGATCTTTTCCTCTTGCCATCTTGATCCAAAATCAGAATTAGCTGGGCCTGCTCAGCATGTTTATACACACCACAGGGCATGACTGGATGTTCATGGCTCACTTGTACCATGCAGTGCCACCTGTGTGGAAGCATCTGCGTTTGTTAGGTTTCCTCACTCATTCATTGAGGTTTTTCCTTTAATTTCTCACCCTTCTGTGTATATAAATCTCAAACCTCATGGAATTCCAGTGGGGTCGGGTCAGCCCAGACTCTCAAGGCATAGTACACCAGGGAGCGCATCATCTCACGGGAAAGCGTAGACGTGGCGGGGTACGACTGCAGCCTGGGAGCAGAGCAACAGGAAAGCTGAGTTATGTACATGCTAGCAGCTGGAAAGGCAGCTGCTCTTCAGGTGGAAATCACAACCAACCTCCAGTTAATGTTTCTGCGGGTCCAGGTGGATCGGGTCCTCCTTCTCGCCCTTGGGTGAAGCCTTTCTGTCTGAACAGCTGTCTGCACACTCAGTTCTCCATCCTCGTCTGGCAGCGAACATCGTGGAGTGCGCATCAGGTTCAAGGTGTCCTCATCTAATAGACGCCAAGAGAACAAGTCTCCATTTGACTGTCTTACTGAGAAGATTATGTGAGGACAGCAGGTAACTACACTTTGTTATAATGTGTAATGACAATGAAAATTCAAACATCAGAATGATCTCGAAGTAACTTCTTCTGTGGCAATTTTACTTTTGTTACCTACAACTCCTGTCTCTTTGAGGCCAGCAAAATTCTGCATTGCTTTTATAGCCTGAGTGACAGCTGACCAGACTTGCAGCTGCCCAGTGCTGGCATCTGCTGGTGGGAGATAGCCATAGCGTGTCAGCCAGTCCTGCACAGCAGACAGAAAGAGTCATTACTGTTCAGCACCAAGACATGACAATGCTGCTTACAGTAGTTCTGGTACAACAGGGGAATCTCTTAAATTGCCTACACATTTACCCAGAAAGCAATTAGGTATCCAAAGTATTTTTGCAAATTGAGAGTAAAATCAATAAAACGCCCACCACGAGTTCGGTGCTTTCGTCTTGGGTAGGACTGAGAAGGGCAGAGGCTGGTGACGCAGGATGTGTTGGGTGCAGGGATGGAGATGGAACTGCCTCCACCAGTTTGTAGATACAGAGGAACAGCAGCCTCCACATCGTGGCACTCATATCATCCTCTGAGCATCAGTCAGTCAGTCAGTCAGTCTCTCTCTCTGTGACATGGCTTTCATGTGGACTTACTTTCTTTTTTTAAACGTGGTTAACAACGACCCGGCTGCAGTTGGTCCATTATATCATTTTCTCTTATCTTTGCAGACTTCCCTGAAAATTAATGCTTTTCCAACATTATTTTTTATATATTAAAATATCAAAAGTTTAGCCCTGTCATTACTGTAAAACCTACATCTTTGTAATGCAAAAGGTCTATAACCTCAGTTTATATGTTAAAAAACTTAACCTTACAATGTGTCACGTATTAAGAGTTCTAACAGTTGCTGCTATTTGGTCAGTGTCTCTCCTGTGTTGTTCCTGAAACCAAAATGGATAATAGTAAACATGAAGAATGAAAGATGGTGCAAGGGTCAATTTATTTTACCTCTGCAAAATTTTAAATACACCCTCTTAACTTAATTAGCATGTCTACCCATTTAATTACCCAAGAGCAAACAAAGAACTTGCATGCTATGTTCAGCCACATTTAAGTAATTACTTTAAATTGTGGTTATGGTAACGTTTTAAAAACAGGAAGGTCTATGACAAAGTCTCCACATTTCCTAACTGTAACGACAGAAAACAAAACCATCTTTAACCAAAGTATACACAGTAAAATTGTTGCAGTGTAAAAACGTACATAAGATAAAACTGGAAACTTTAAGATGTATTGAACTGTTTGTGAAACTAAGCACAAGTGGGATAAACAGCGGAAGATCGTGTGTATAATTTTAAGTCACCGGGGAAAAAAAACTGGGGAGAAGGACTGACAAGATTTAATGAAATTACCTGGTGTCATTTTGTTAAGGAATGTGACAGGGAGAGAGACCGGGGACAGATGAATAAACGAAATTAAACTGAAGGCTCTATTCTCCAGGGAAGCGCTAAGGGGAACAGCAATACTGAAGATGGTGGGAAATGGAAAATAAGCAGTTAATGAAACAAAAAGATGAGCGAAGAGTAAGGAATGCATTTCATCATCAGGCACATTGTACAACAATTAAATTCAATTACAGCAATTCTAAAGTACAAAAACATAACCTTTTGTGTGATACAAACTGTCTATTGCAAAAGGCAGAGAAAACACATTATGAGAGAGAGAGATTAAAGGTAGTTTAGAAATTAAAGTTTAGAAATAAAAGGCATTAACAAAAAGGCAGATTTGATCATTTACACAAACCCCAGCGAGTTTATAACTGTAGTTGTGGGAAAACGAGGAAGTGTTAAAGAAAAAAGACAGAAAGTGGCAGGTCAGTGGAAAAGTGACGGGGCAGCGATGAAATGTGCTTACCTCCTCCCTGCGATGTGTGCCTCTGTGTGTGAGCAGATGTGCATCTCTCTCTCCTGCATGCCCCTCCCACAGCTCCCCCCCCCCTCCATTTGACATCTCACAATCATCTCTTCAAGGGGTGTCCCCACCCCCAGATGCATGACAGTCAGTTAGGCTCTGTGTGTGTGCGTGCGCACCCGTGTGTGTGTGGGCACGCATGTGCACGTGTGTGCGAGCGTCTGTGTGTGCATGTGTGTGTTGGGCATATGTATGCATCTGTGTGTGCGTGTGTGTTGTGCATATATGTGCATGTGTTTGTGTGTCTATGTGCGCGCGCGTGTGTGTGTTTGTGTGTGTGTGTGTGCGTGTGTGTGTGTGTGTGTGTGCATGTGTGTGTGTGTGTGTGTGTCTCAAGGAGAGGGGGTCAGCAGTAACAGGAGGATCCTAAAACAAGACAACACAAAAAGCCTCTTTACTGATTGTCAGAAGATTTATAGAGATTCCTTCCCGCCTCTGACACTTTGTCTATCTCTTTTTGCCTATTCCTCCTATTGACTGGAAGAACACAGTTGTAATATTACTTAAAACTAATATTCAGTTTCTCAGCAATGGTTTAAGAGCATTAAGGACAAAAAAGCATGGCTGTGTGTGAGAAGTGTGAGTGTATGGATATATTCTGTTTGTGATTTTAATTCCTCTTAATTTAGAAAATTAAAAAAAGATGCAGATTTGCAGCAGATAATTCACACCACATGATTTTTCACTTCCAACCCATGCAACCCGTTGTCAAGATCAGCTAATTGTACCAAACAGCTGGTGTTGATTCATACAAACATAAAATTAGTTTGATTTATCTATGCTGGGATTCCATTTTTAAATGTTTGCCATGCAAAGCCCCAATAACATCTAAAAAAGAAAAACCCATTAAACATAATTTCTTTTGTAGCTGCACAAACAGAGGTGAAACACAACCATCCTTGTAAAAGCAATATAAAAAACACTCATTTTTGAAAACATAAATCAGTAAATCTTTCCTAAAAATTACAAATCTTATATAGCATCACAACAAAATATCAAAAGTTGCACTGGGTGACTATAAGCTGTTATTCTGCTGTTTTGTGGTTTATCCTTTACTGAAACTGATACTTTATGCCAGATCTCCTCCTAAGTACTTTTAGCAGGTGATGTTCCCCACTGATATATATCATTTTGCCAGAGAAAAAGAAAAAGAATCATTGGCAGTTTAAAACAACATGAGGATGGGGCTTAATTGTGTTAACATGTGTTGAAAAACTGTACTGCATAGTGAAAGACTTCAGTGAATGAAAACGCAAAATTTTCCAGATGCAGCAAAGTATTCTGTTGCATGTGTGTGTTTATTCAGGAACAGAATGATAACAAAAGCAGACCCAAAACACTGTTTCCACACAGGTTTTTAAAAAGAATTCATATGAGCTAATGACCTGTATATTGTCAGATATTTGAAGAGGTAGAGAAAAACATTTATAAGGAAATTAATAAAGTTTTAAATCATCTGTGTGATGTCTGTTTTTACAAAAATTTTTATGCTTTATGAATTTAAAAAAAAAAAAAGGTTGTCTAGACAACAGCTTTGACCCAAAGTGAATGTAGTGGTTAGCAGGGATCAAAGGTCATGCAGCAGGGGGGAGATGGGTATGGTAAAGTCGTATTTTTAGAAGTTCCAAAACACAGGGAAACTGGAAACGTGAATGGGTTATGTGTTGTTAGAGAATGTCTGAAGCTTCAATTGGCAGAACTGAAAGAGTGAATTGAAGAACAGAACTCGTTGTCTCCTTGGCAACCTAGGGTCCTTCAGTACTTTGTAAAACATAGGGTTCCATTGTTACAACCACATAACTGTTACAAAGATGTGCAGAATTCTTTTAAAAAAATACTTTACCTCAACAGCTTTTAAAGTACAATGCATGTAAAATAGAGTGGTGCAGTAGCCTTTATTAGATTGTCTTTAAAAACTTCTTCATATTTTGAAGACAATAGAATTTATATGTCCAGTTAAATTTCAGAACTTACTTTTGGGGCAAACTAAATAACAGCCATTTACTACTAGCTTTCATTTTAATTATTTATGTTATAAATAATCACAATTTATGTAAAATGTAAAATATTGGCACCAAAAATTCACGAACAACGTTTTATTAGAAACAACATCACGTACAATCTTCACGAGAAAAGCGCGAGAAGCGGTAACATTCAGAGCAGCATAAACTCACTATTGCCAAGCTGAACTTACTCCATACGTCCTGCCGCAGACAGCTGGAGAACAACGAACACAACCCTTGACAAGGTTGCTTTTTCCTACGCCATCGTCGCAGTTTCTTTGCAAAAAAGATTACTATGGAGATGCCGGGGATTGAACCCGGGGCCTCATACATGCAAAGCATGCGCTCTACCACTGAGCTACATCCCCATCTCTTTTAACGTGTGCTTTTAGACCTACATATTGCCCCTACTTTATGATATTTATGGTACCCGGAAGTACACGTGTTAACGTAGACACGCTCGCATGCGCGTTAGCAACACAGCAAGCTAAATCCCTAGATAAATATCAACATTATGTTGTCTTCCTTATAGGATATTATTGCGGGACGCATATTTCTTAGCTCGCTGCGTTTTATGATTGTTTAAAACCGAATACAGTGAGGAGGTTACTGTGATAAGCACTTGTAAAGCACGGTGCTAAAATGACGAATTGTGTTACTTTTCAGAACGAATTAACCACCATTATGAATGTGCTGGTGAAGGCAGCTGTTACAGATATTAGTAAACTTTTTGATGATCGTTCGTCTTTTTTACGTTTGGAGATATCTTACCACCAGAGAGAGAACACGTCTTTGAAGAGGAAATTGCAATGGCTGGAAAGCGAGCTTAAAGCGGCCCGTTATGGAAAGGAAATGAAGGCGCCACAAATCTCTGTTAATAATCACCGGTCTGATAATGACCAGGTTTGTGACATTAAAAACTCCTTGTCTTACGTTTCAGGGGAAAAAAACTAGCAGTATTTAAATGCATGTTGTTTTAAATTATTAGGCTCAACCGTACTGTCAAAATGCAGTGCTGAAAACTGGATTACAAAATAAACACATTATAGTGTTTCAATATAGTTTCGCGTTTAACTTTTCTAAAAATAAAATCAGTATAGTGTAGTAGTGACAAAAAGTTTATTTTTTCACTTTCCATTGCATTTTTTAAATTTCAGTACACAGTTCAGGAGAGATGCTGATGCAGGATTATCCACCCACAGCATTGTGTAAATTTACAAGTAAAGCGATCCTGTGTGCTGCACGCAGGCGCCGTAGGGTGGGGACGATTCCAGGGGCCTGTTTCTAACAAGGGCCCTCAAAAAATAGACATAACATTTTAAAGTAACTTTAATATAATATTTCTCGTGGGCCCCAAAATCTCTATCAACAGCATAGTACAGTACAAACAACAGATATATTGTCCTTACACTGAAAATGTTACTTTTCATCATCATGGCTAGTATTGTCTTTCCTAATTTTGCAACACTTTTAGAATGAGATTATTCTAAAATTTTATGCTTTGTTGTGCATGCAGCTCTTGGATTCTCAAAAAAATAACAACTGCTGATTAATTACAGGATATAGAGTTGGAGGAAAACTGGTCTGAATGTCTTTTTATCAAAGAGGAGAGACTCAAGGATGACTCTGAAAGCAGCGACACACAGAGAAGACTGAGAATCATTTGCAATGGTAAAGAAGTTCTGTTTACTGCTTGCTTGCACAGTGTAAACTGTGCACCTGTAATGGCTTGATTGCTGGTTGCTGATATAACTGACATTTCGTGCCTGCAATCCCAAAGGGCCGGTGGAATGCGAGGCCCTCGGTTCAAATGAAAGAGGAGTCCGAAACGTGCAGCGGGATTGTGATGGAGAGCAGAAGAAGCGGCCCACCCATGCGCTGAACGCCAGGCCTCTCACAGAGCAGCACCTGGGCAGACTCGGCACCAAAAAGATGAGCAGATTGAGGACAGGCTACAAGTTGGAGGAGGAATATGAGTGCGCCATACAAAGGCCTGGTCACATGACACCTGGGCAAGACACACCCAGGAGGCTGCGTCCTCAGTTCACAACATGCGAGACAGACAGCTCACTGGAGCTGACGCAAGAAAGGAGTGAGCCAGGTTCTGGTGACCCAGCAGATAAGGAGTTACAGGCTCAATTGGCTCTTCTGGGTGCCCACCATGGTCAAGCTTCTGAGGCCAGTAGTAGCCTGTTCCCCTTAAGCTTGCCAGACATGAAACTGGAAGTTAGTGATGCAAAGCTGACTGATGTTAAAGATGAGATTGAGATGCTGTCTGTGTGCAATGACGAGGCAAGGATAGAAGTGGTTCAGTTGCATCCCATGTTGCATAGTACAGACATGGAGAGACAACAGATGCAGCCAGAAGGTAATCTAAATACCATTAAAAATCTGCTGGAGGGGCAACAACGTAGGTTTGTGGAAAAGAATTACCCCCAATCAGAGAGCCACAGCATAAAACAGTTGGCCTTAGGGAGGTCACATGATCATTCTACATGTGAAGGTAGCTTCCCTTTGCTAAAAAGCTCGAACGCAGCGCAGCGGCCAGATGCAGGTGACAGGCGCTTCAACTGTGTGAACTGCGGAAAAGGCTTCACGCAGCGAGGGCACCTGAAAATCCACCAGCTGATTCACACGGGCGAGAAGCCATACGCGTGCTCCCACTGCGCCAAGAGCTTCACGCACATCCACGTGCTGAAGAGACACCTGAGCGTCCACACCGGCCACAGGCCGTACACCTGCAGCCACTGCGGGAAGAGCTTCTCCCTGCAGGACAGCCTGAGGCGCCACAGGCGGATCCACACGGGGGAGAAGCCCTACGCGTGCGTATACTGCGGCAAGCGCTTCACTCAGGGCAGCCATCTTAAGATCCACCAGCTCATCCACACGGGCGAGAAGCCTTTCAGCTGCTCCCAGTGCGACAAGAGCTTCACACAGCTGCACGTGCTCAAGAGACACCTCAACGTTCATTCGGGGCAGAAGCCGTACGTTTGTGCGCAGTGCGGGAAAAAATTCACTCTTCAGGACAGCCTGAAAAGGCACCTACGAATACACGGCGAGGCCGAACTGTTGATTCCCCAAGGGCTGCGTGTTAGCGGAGAGCTACTGTTGCGGGATCAGCGTTCGGATATGTAGCCTGAATTTTAACGGGTTGAAAAACGTATGTTTTTATTTAATTCCTCGTTGCTGTGTATTTGTGGGTCCTAATGAGGAGGCGCAACATTTTGAAGTGGTTTCTCAACTGAAAGTTCTGTCTTGTCTGTAGTAATTGTATTTTAACTAGTTTAGAACGAAAATAATAAACAAAAACGGATTTTTGTGTATTTTCGCCTGAATGCCTAAGAGGCACCATCACAGTGGACAAAAACATGATTTGTACTTGAGTTAATAATGTTCATATCAAAGGCAGCGTTATGTGGGAAACGTGGACTCTATGTATCCTGTTTTTGACAGTTTACAAAGCTATAACAAAAAATTAAACACTACAATGATTCACTTAGTTCTGTGCAGTTGGGATTGTGGCGTTTGTAGATTTGTTTCTCTGGCTGCAAAAGTTCAGTCACCCATTGTAATATTAAGTATAAACAATTTTGTTATTAGCAGTACTAAAGTTTCAAAAGTAGATTTTGAATAAACGTACGTAGGTATTGAAAGCAAAAGTATCTCATTTTAAAAGCACGTTCAATAATCTGTCCATGGTTGAAACCTTAACACCTCAATTATCGGCACTCAGAAACACTACGAAGGGATCAATACATTAGGAAGTAATTTTTACTTTTCTCAATGCCGGGTAACAGGCAAAGTAAGAAATGTAGTAGAGTAAAAGTCGATAGTAATTTAAAAACTGAAGAATAGATGCTTCCCCAAAATACTTAAGTACTGTAACGGAGTCCTATTACTTCGTTATATTACACCAGTGTCTGGTCGTAACTTTTTCTTACTCGAGAGGATTTCGCGTTTTAAATTTAATAGATGTAAACACTTCAGATTTTCGTGTAGCGTAGACAACATGCCTTTTTAACCTATTTTTTTAACCTATCGGTATTACTGTATTTCAGTGGGCCTCAAACGTTGCGCGTTGTATCGGAGATCATAACGCGGTACCGAAAGACAAATACCGTTTACAAGAAATTTTAAAGCCTTCGTGTGCTTCGTTTCCTGTATTTTGATATTATTTGAAATAAACTACGTGTGTTGAAAATACTTGAATTAATATTTGCATGTATTTGTGTTCGCACAACGTGTAATGCACGTTCATTGGCCACATAGTTTTTCAATATGAACAGCTGTTGTGAAATCTGTGGACGCGTTTGACACAGGTAGGGACAGATGGTCGAAGAAAATAGGTAATAAAAGTCTTATTCCCTGACCGGGAATCGAACCCGGGCCGCGGCGGTGAGAGCGCCGAATCCTAACCACTAGACCACCAGGGATGTTTTCCAAGCTGTTTTCCTCCTACTACCTGTAACACTGAAAAGTGTATTATATATATTGTATTTATATCTACATGGCATACAGGTTTTATGTCTGACGTCAAAAAATGCGAGTGGTTTCTTTAGAGATGTCTCTACCAACTTCCAATCAACGTTTACAGAAGGGTGTGTGTGTGTGTGTGTGTGTGTGTGTGTGTGTGTGTGTGTGTGTGTGTGTGTGTGTGTGTGTGTGTG